>JASGAU010372680.1:0-24126 GCA_030220045.1 Australoheros facetus
TGTGTGGACCCGACATGTAGTTCGATTTCTCCGGAGGCGCACGTCAGGTTACGTTGAAGGATCAGTGCGGTTTCTCGGCAGACCGCTGCCATTACTTTGCCGACCGATGCAATGAGCACGCACACGCACGCACACAGTTGCCCGATGGCGCTCCCAGCTTAAACTGTTAGAGCGGAAAAAATTATTTTATATGAATCCACAAGGGTTTTAAATGAAATTACAAAAACAAAGGTCGTTTTATCTATAATTTCTGTTAGTTTTAGTTAGTTTTGTAAACTCACAATACTGTTTTTTGCTTTTAATTATAGATTTTATTTATTTCAGTTAATGAAAATGTTTTTTTCAGTTTCAATTTTCATTATTTAGTTCGTTTTCATTAATTATAATAACCCTGTTTGTTACAAAGTTTACCAGCCAGCAGGAACCAGCTTGGTGGTATCACGTGGTATATCCAAATTCGCATGCAATTGGTCAGTGGGTTTCCTTGGATGCTTCACTGCTACTGTAAGGACTGTAAAAGCTGCGCCGGTAAACTAGAAAGCACTCAACAAGATTTGAATTAAGTGGTTATTTCTGTTTTGGTATTAGGTTCGGGTCCGCTTGAGATATCATCTCGGTCCGGATCCGGACCGAGGTCCGCCTATTGGTGATGTCTGTACTAGGCAATTTTAAGTAATATAAACTCAATATTTTTAAGTCGAATCAAAATCTGGGTTTACAGTGCAGGTAGGGTTAGGGTTTGGTTGCATTTTAGCCACATGCTAAACAAGCATAGTTTCAGAAACTAGAACATGTTCGTTTTCAAGTCTTCTGCATGCATTTTAGCCTTAAAGTTCCAATTATTCCAATTGGGATATGTCAAATAGCTGAAAATTTCATTTAAAAGTGTACAAGTATACCTAATCCTAAACTTACCCCCAACGATAAACAGGCCACTGGTGACCTGGCACACAACTGCCACCGGAAGTTCAATGCTGGTACAAACCAATGAAGTATCCCCTGTGAAGGATACAATGAAAGTACCTTATATAAACCCCAATGACTGGGTACTGTACCACTGAAGGTGTAATGTTATACTGCCCTGCCCTGCACCTGAGAAAGACCTGGACAGGAGATAATCATCAGTTCCGCATCAGTGTCTGCAGTCAAAATTGAATAATCAATACTTTCAAATAGAGGATAACACTGGTCTTACTCCTTTAAAAAACACAATAGTATCCATACATAATATGCATGCTTGTCAGCCTCACAAAAAGCTGCCATAAACTTGTAAACAACTTTGTATTTCCCAGTTATCTTTAGCTTGTTGGTAGGAAACACTTTTGATGGTGGTGGGGAACTCCCCCAAGGACTGGTGTCTGTCTGTTTTCCTTCTTACTCCAACCTTCTTTGGCAGCTTTTCCTCTGCTCTATTTTCCCCATTTGTTTCCTTCTTCATTTCCACCCTTGTTCCATTGCTTTTCTATTTAGATTCTTTGTATGACTCAGTAATTTTGGATACAGTATATTTGCATTCATATTAGTTAAAAAAAAAATTATCTCATGCTCGTACACAGCATCGAAGTATCCAATGCACACATAATGACTCTGAATGTTTCCAAGGCAATAATGCTGTAATCTCTCCAGTTTCCTATCCCGCCCTTCTCCTTATATACGTACACATAAACAACACACATACAAGGTCCATTTTCAGCCTGGTCAGACTGATCGCACTCTGGGCTTCAGTTTGTGTTCGTGCCTGAAAACCCGTGTGTGTGTGTGTGTGTATGTGTGTGTGCGCGCGTGTGCATTGACTATCAAATGTTACAAGCAGACAATCAGTCTTCCCTTGACATTATCAAGAACAGAATTATTTTGTACTAAATCACACGGAGTCTTGCTCCGGCCAATAACACCGGGCTCAGAGGGAATATTTTCCCCCTCGGCTGCTGTGGGTTTTCACCTTTTCTGTTGCTTCATTGAACCTCTAAAAACAAGGACGTGTACAACTTTACTTCTCAAAGTGGGAACAAATTGATGGTGAAAGGGAACTGCAACAGCAGTGCTGGCATTAAAGTTTTGTGAGCTATGATGTCTGAAAAACAAAGCTGCCAGGAGAAGAAATCAAATTTAGAGAAGTCACAGCATGAATCAGCAAACACTTCCAGTGCAGTGGAAAGGTGTGGTGGTGTGACGGGAGGAAAAACAGTTCTGGAAAAGTATGTTGTTTTTATGTGTGCCATTAAACAGTAAATTAGATGTTGTCATATCACTGGCATTTTCCCCTCTCACAGAGGAGTCGAGATACAGTACATTCGAGACAGGCCACCAAATCGATCTCTGTTTAGATCCTAAAATATCAGCTCATCTTTCTACAATCCTGATGGCTCAGATCTCACACAGAGCACACAATTTGAGCTGCTTCATCCTGCCCACAGTTGTTGCACATATGCAAGTTGCTTTACAACCCACCTCAGTAACTCCTTTTTGTGCTGTGTCCAACTTCATCAATATATCTGTTATTTATGTGTTTACTGTTGTGTGCTGGAGTCCTGCCGCTGCTTTCATCACCTCTGGCTTTCTATGTGTGAGCATGGAAGGATGGGGTGGTCCCAGTAAAGAGCCATACCGCCAAATATTTCTGTGGAGTAGGAGTGTTTAAATGTGGTAAATAAAGGGTCTCCTCAGAAACTCACTGCCATGTATATATATTATTCTGCAACAATGCAATGCATCAGATTTTATCATTAGAAAATGCACAGAAAAGCTGCGCCGCTCAACAGCTGACATTAAGAATGACGTTGAAATGTCACTTCATTTTTCCATATTCAATAAAATAGAACACCCATTATTTACCATAATGAATGACTGAAAATTTCCTGAGCTGAGTCCTTTAGTCCCATTTTAGGAAATTCTTCATGTTTTAAATATGCAGTTCTAAAAACCTACTTCTGAGAATGCACCTATCATCATTCTTTTAGTCTCTTTAATTCACAGCCTTCTTGTCATCTCTGCTGTTAATCATCCTGAGGTCTGCCCTGTCACTTGGAGAACCGTTAGGAAGACTTGTGACATTATGCTGATATTATGCTGAACACATGGAGAGAGTCAGGTTAACTCATATCTGCCAGCAGCAGCACTGCCCTCTGTAGATTGAAATACTGTAAGCCCTAATACATTATCCATATTCCATTATGTAGATGAGGTGAGAAGTTCAAAAACCATCATGTTAATTGGACATTGTGGGCTTGTAAGATGAGAGCAGAAATGAATCTCACTTCAGCTGAGCTGCAATTAAAATTCCCAGTCAGATCCACCACCTCAGCTACATATTAAACAAATAAAAACTGTTTTCTTTCTGAGGGTTGGGTCAATATCACTTTCTGTGAATCCAGAGCAGAGAACACTTAAAATATCCCCCAAAACGCTCAGCGATAAGACTTTAGCCACCTCATTGGTTTCTGAATTCTGCAACTGAAGCCACATGCTGTTTTTTGGAACCATAAGTGACCATGCTTGGATGGTTGCTAATTTATAATTTAACAATACCACATTTTGCTAACCAGAAAGGAACCAACAGCACAAACACAATGGTTCAGTAATTATCCAAGAAAAGTTCAGCACATTTTGATCAAACTCCTAAGCCTTAAAAATTCTGCACAGGTGTCCTGAGGTAGAAAATTATCTATACTAAAACCAGTTTGTCTACCAGGCTGTAAAGATGTTAAGACTGTATGGCATTTTAAATTGGGAGTCCATGGATATTGACTTGCTTTTGGAGCCAGCCTCAAGTGGCCATTAGAGGAACTGCACCATTTAGCACCTCTGCATCACTTAATTTTTTAGCTCCAAAGGTAGATACTTGGTTTGGTCTCACACGTGACCATTTGAATCAAAACCAAACATTAACATGATGATGTATTGGCATACAATAGAATGTATTGGTACTCTATACAGTAGACCTCTACATCACTGCAGAAGGGAAGGAAGTTAAACCAATGCAAGCATGCTAATAGGTGCTTTTCAGTTAAAATATATTTTCATCAAAACTCAGGAAATCAGGGGTAGAGAGTGCTTTTTCCTCTACCCTTTGCCCAAATTTAGATTTTTAAAAATTAAACAAGACCAAACTCCTCCTTTTTTGCTACTCAGTAAATAAACTAGCCTTGCTTATTCTTAAGATTTTTTTAACTGATGACAGAAAAAATATCTGAATGCTACATAATAATGACCACATTTGGCAGCAGATCCACTGAGAGTTGTCACACACACCTAAGTTAATGCAGAAATGAATGGAAATTAATCACTAAAAAGACTGGAGGGCACTTTGTGAATAGAAATTTAATGCCGATATATTTTTATGGTTCAGAGTCTCAGATCTTTACACCTCACATCAAATAAACCTCCGTGTACACATTCTTAATGTAGACAAAAAGAGGCTCACTGAAGTGTCTGCATCTTTTATCTAGCTCTAAAACACATGTATGCTTCATACAGTACAGGATCGTTCATTAAAGCTAATAATTTCTTCAGGATGTAGAATGAAAGAGGCATGGGGAGTGAACGAAAGAGAGAAAGAGATGCAGCCTAGTTTGGAGGCAAAATTATCTGAATAATCTATAACATAGCATCAAAAAGTAATGCATGAAATTAGAAGTGAGGTTAGCAAGGCCGAGGGGAGGATGACGAGATGGAGAGACCTGTGAGGAGAGGAGCTGGAGAGACAAGTATGAACAAGACTAATAAGAGGTTGGAAAGAGAGTGGGAGATTACTGGAGGGCAAAGGAAGCGAGGGAAGTTGAAGAGGAAACAAGGAAAGAACAAGTGATAATTTGAGGGCCTTTATGAGAGGAGTAGGGATGGAAAGACGACATAGCAAGGCATAAGGTCAGGATTCAAGGGTTTAAGAGGAAAAGTGGGAGAGAAGAGGAAATACATTATACAATTCAGGTGATTTGAAAAGGGTTATAAAGAAAGTTGATGAAGATGAGAAAAAGGAAGGTAAATGAAAGAAAAAGAAAACAGGAGAGGAGAGAGAATGGCAGAATATGAGAAAAGGGGATTGGAATAGATAGTCTGCTTGATTATGAGAGATTACCTTTCACACATACTTGCATTCATTTGAATCTTGGTGTAATTAACCCAAGCCAATGGAATCCAAACTGAATCTCCTCTTCCCCTGACATTTTCGCTTCTGGTAAATGTTTAAGCAACTCTGGAAAGAGCTAATCTGATGAGCCTTCAGGTTTTAGCAGCAGAGTCAAGCTCCAAAATTTGTTGCAAAAACATGAGCATCCATTCATTCATCTATTTTTTTCAATTTAGGGTTATGATGGGAGTCGAGCCTGTTGCATCTGTCATTTGGTGAGAGGTTGGATACACCCTAGAAAGGTCACAAGTTAAAATATAAGCATGCAAAGTGGAAATATTCTTTACAGTTAGATATCCAAGATGTCCAGTAAAGTCAGTGATGAAGGTAAGCTGTAGTGACTGCACCTCCCGAGTCTATGTCCTGGTGACAGTGGTGGAGCAAAGTAAGCCAATGGCTGCATAACCCAGGGGCTATTTGGCCCAGATAATGTGTGGAGAAAGATAAATGTGGGAGGATGGGGAGGTCCAGAACACAGCCATACAGCCAAACTGTAGACCCAGATGGAAATAACAGTCTTCTTCTTGACTACAGTGGTCCTAACTGAATTCAAATTAGATTCTAACAGTAACCAGAAACAAATGCCAATATTAATATGAAGAAAACAAAAAAGAATAAAACTGATAACAATGAACAAAATAACTGAAAACAAAAGTCAAGGCCACATTACATAAAGGTCTATAAGAATGTGTTTTAAGAAGTGAGGGGCAAAAACTTGATCAACTTTTGATTTGGTGCAGCTGAAAGAACCACATCATAGGATATGAGACTGCCAGCTGGCTGGAGTCAAATCTTAAAATCAATTCACAAATGTGTGGGGAGCCAATAGAGAGAAGCCAGGATTGGGGTAAATACAGTTTAGCTTACTAAATGACTTGCTAGTACACATATACAAAGGGCAGCACTGTTGCCTCACAACAAGAAGGTCCTGGGTTTGAATCCTCCATCCGACTGGGACCTATCTGTGTGGAGTTTGCATGTTCTCCCCGTGTCTGAGTGGGTTCTCTCCTCCCACAGTCCAAACACATGTATTTTGTGTTTGGTTAATTGGTGATTGTAAATTGCCCATAGGTGTGAATATGAGTGTGAATGGTTGTCTGTCTCTTTGTGTTACCCCTGCAACAGACTGACGGCCTGTCCAGAGTGTACTCTGCCTCACGAGCTATGGCAGGTGGAATAGGCTCCACCCCCTCCCCAATCCTGAATTGGATAAGTGGAAGAAAATGGATGGATGGACACATATACAGTGTTTTGCCATCACAAAGCAACAGCCAATCAGGAGCCGGACTGATGCTGATCTGGTGGTTTGGTTTCATTATTAATATCTTGGGGAGCATGTACGGTGGCCCCGCAGAGACATTTTAGAGGAGTTAAAGATGCTTAAATATTATGGTTTCAAAGGTTGATGTCTCCTATTGATTTATCCACCACTGACATGAATTTCTCTCTCTTTATATATGTGGCAGGGGGTGCAATCAGATGACTGAGTTCACATTTAGCAACTGCAGGGTGTCTATTACACTTTTGACTTACAGGTGCACAATTAGAATCACAAATGGCTGCTGTGGATTTGTAACCAGGGATTCATGAAACAGCCGGCGAGTGCCCTTCTCTCTGCAAACCCTGCTAGGTTTAAAATCCCCAAGCCTCAAATCCCCAAGCATCTCCTTGAAATGTTCTCTGAATGAGCACTGCGGGGTCAAAGCTTGATCTCTCGCATATTTACATGTGCCCACACACACTTGTACATGTGTGTGTGTGTGGCGCACAGTGTGTAAGAGCTGGGCGCACAAACACAGAGTACTGTAAGTGCTGTGCTGGAGAATAACAATTGACCTTGGTTAGCAGTGGACATTGTTCTTGCCATCCGTCTGTGATGTAAGTGCTTGTCTTGTGTGGGAGGACGGTCGGTGGTTCGCTTCAGGGCAAAGCATCATCACTGGTTGTATAATTTATTTCCAGAGGGCACCACATGCACCTCGGGCTCCCACAAAATGCAGGAAAGTGCACCGAAATGTGCTCCAGAAATACATCGCTGCTAACAGATCTGTGAGGGCAAAAGTCAAAAGCTAAGCAGGGAATCGATGGCTGTTTGGCCTTAAATTTTAGACTGGGTTATCTGTTGTTTTCATTAATATGGCCAATGTGGAATAAGAGTGTAAAAAAGAAAAAGGAGTCTGCAGATTTTCTGAGAAAAGAATATTGGACTACAAACGGAAAACAGAAAATATCCCCGCACCAAATATCTTTTCTTCTGTCTTCAGTTGTGGTCAGAAGTCTACATCCACTCATCATGGGCATGAATGCAATGATAATTTTGGGCTTTTAATGATTTTTTTGAACCGTTCTTTTTCCAATGATTGTACAGCATACATCTTTAAAGTCTTTACAAAATCAAAGGTTGAGTGCACAAGTTTGAATTTATTTTGTTTAGTTTTTTTCAAATTCATACAGGGTCAAACATATACATACAGGGTTAAATGTCCCTCAGCAAGCTGCACCTCAATGAGACACTTTTGGTAGCAACAAGCTTCTGGTATAATAATGGCTGGATATTTGGCCACTCTTCTTGGCAGAGTTGGAATAGTTGATTTAAATTAGTTGGTTTCAAGACACTGATCTGGCCTTTAAGCATAGTCTACAATTTTTCAATAATGGAGCAATTTCTAAACAACTGCAGATTCCAAGTTCATCAGTTAAAACAATTGTACATAAATACAAGTTATTCAGAAGTATCACCACTGGGAGACGCCCCAAACTGGTACCGTCAAATGAAAGGAAATTGGTTAGGATGCTCAGGAACAATCCATGAACCGCCGAGATTTAAGCCTGCTGTGAATTGGAAACTGCTGGAACACCAGCGTCACTGTCCACAGTGAGGCAAGTTTAATTCACCGTGTACTGAAAAAGGAGCCCCTGCTCTAAAACTATGCTTTAAAGCTGAGTCTGTACCAGGAAACCAACCAATAAACTGTAAATGAATAAAATGAAGATTGCCAGAAGCTCGTTGATGGCTACCAAAGACGTCTGATCGAGGTTCAACTTGTTAATGGACATTTAACCAAAAATTGGTTGGGGTGTATATTTGAGTTTGTGTAGATTAGAGAAAATCCCAAATATTCTTTGGGGAAACCACAGGATGTTGGATGTGAAGTCTGAGCCTGTGGTGAGGGCATTTGCAGAATATATTTGGGTTACATGAACAGAAGAAAGCCATAAACAAATCAAAGCACCTCTTTTAAAACGCAGCACGCTGCTGCCGACACTATGAACCTTCATTATATTTTGCTGTTGCTAATGTGCTGGGCTTGTTTCAGCACGTTGCTTTCCAGAATAAAGACGGCTTCCCAATTGTAATACTTTAATGGACATGTCAGCGTTTCATAGCTCTTTGGAAACATTCACCCTGTGTGTGTCGCTTTGCTCTGTCAACACATCAGGTCCTTTTTCCCTCTATCTGGTTTGTTAACAACAGCAGCAGCAGCGTCCCTTGATCAAACATGTCATTTAAAGTGACGTGTTGAAAAGCTTTAAGTCGAGCGCAGGAGTTGTCATCCTGCTGTGTATGCGTGTCAGCTTTTGTTTTTAAAGCTGCACGTGAAGCCAGCGTTCACACAGCCCAAACATAGTCTGAGGTTTCAGCTGACCTTTTGTAAAATGTCCCTACTTCTCTTTTTTCATTGATTGCTGGCAGAAAAGTAAAGTTCAGATGTGATGACTTTCTCTCTGGATTCCCTTTTTTTTTCTGCAAACAGATACATAATATCTTTACTCATTTGATTTGCATGGAAAGTGGTTGACTCAGGCTGATGCCAAACACTCTTCCTGCTCAGTGACTAAACTAAAAGCATGTAACAGCTTCTACTTACACGGTTGGTGGTGGGATTTCACAGTATATTTGATTGTATTTCTTCTGTATGTCAAAGAGAAGCATGTGGAGTAAAGCACACTGAAGCTGCTTCACAAAGGAAGATGTTGACCTTTTAAAAAGAAAGCACTTCGAAGTAAGTAAAGTTCACCTGTGATGACTAAATCCAGGTTTCATTTACAAAGGGAAAACTCTTATTATCTTTTCTCAGACTGTCTTTTCTGTGTGACGTGTAAAGGTGATGAAGTTTCCCTCCAAGTTAAAGCATTTAGCAGCTGATTTAAAAAGTCAGCGCCTTCAACTTTAGAGCTTTACAGAAATCTTATACTGCTTGAATTATTTCCAAATCCAAAATTAGAAATGATCAAAGCTCAAGTCAGTTGAACTTTCTGAACATTTGGAACAAACTGGTTCCTTTAAAAGAAACAGCCCCCACTTTGACAGGTTCAGAAACCAATGCCTACATCATGTTAGCAGAAGTCAGCTTTAGTTCCTTGATATGAAAATCATGGCAGACAGAATCTGTCAGCTGCATCTGTCTATCATTGGTGAATTTCTTGCAGTAGTTTTTTTCCATAGCCAGCAATATCAGATGTGAAGTTAGCTTTTTGCCACCTTACCCAGCATTTTAACAAGGAATTGAGCATAAATCTGGGGTGGCTGTAGCTCAGGAGGTACAGCAGGTCACCTACTGATCAGAAGGTTGGTGGTTCGATTCCAGGCTGTATACAAAAGTATCCTTGGGCAAGATACTGAACCCCAAGTTGCTCTCCAACGCAAGCATTGGAGTTTGAATTTTAGATAATAAAAACACTTACTGTAGCTTAGTTAATCATGGAAGTGCTTGTATGAATGGGTGTGAATAGGGTAAATACAAACATGTTGTATAAGCGCTTTGAGTGCTCAGACAGACTAGCAACTACAGCCCATTTACCAAATCTGAGTTTTTATCTTTAAATCCTGTTCACTGCGTCAAACTTAAATCTTTAGATTTAACTCATTCATTTCGATTGTGGTCAAAGCCCTGAAAGAAAAGCAAGTAGGTAAAGTTTTCTTTGCGTGAGATTTGACCTGTAAATAATGTGACAGCTGAGTATTTTCTACCTAAAATACGTATACTATATACCTGTTTCGCCTGCATACTTCTGAAAACATCACTGCCTAATGCCATCTGTAGATTTGTAAGGTCGTAGTTCCTGATAACCTGAACAAACATATTATGATTGCAGCTGTCTCAGAACGCACAATTTAGGTATCAGTACTCATCGGCATATGTGCATCTTAAGTTGACCAAATGTCCCTCTTTAAGTGGGACAGCAGCTATCAGTGAAATAATAAATATGGGAGTATATAAAGACTATTGCATGAGACCATAAGTAGAAAGTTCAGCTTCCTGTATTTACTTAGCAAGAGAGTTGGAAAAGCTGCAATCAAAGATAACTGACTCCCTCTCAGCATTGTTTACATGTCCCATTTTGTCCCACACAAACACTGTTTGTCCCACATTTAGTTTGCTGAGATCTGGTCACCCTAATCCATATACATTCATTAAAACCCTAATATAGTTTAAAGGTTAATATCGGCAATAAGCTGCAGGTGAAAAATCCTGAATGGTGTCAATTAATCCTGTGTTTACATGGCTCTGATATTCTGTAAGATGAAGATGCTGTAGGGGGCAGTGACTTCAGAGGAAATGCAGAACATAGTACCAGTCAAACATCTGGACACACTGTGCCTAAACATTTGAGTGGTACCGTATGTAAAATGTTCTTTACTTCCACTGACACTGACGTCAAAGTAAAGCTGTGTCCAATTTAGTTTATTAACAAAAAGCACTTTTTCATTCAGTTTTGGAGGCCCGGGTGTCAAACTATGAATAGACAGGCGCGATAAAGCTGTCATCACAGAGCAGGAGGCACTGGTTATTTAGAAAAGTGTCACAACTTGTCATATTTTTGTCTGCTGCTTTAAGAAGGGAGCGAAGTGTTGCATGTCTTTATACACCAAATAACAGGCACTCTGTTTAATTTTCCCTCCAATAGAAAGCAGGAGCATTCAGAGGCTTGATGGGGGCTGACTGGGGTGGGAGGAAGCACTGAGCTGCTGCCCAGACTGAAAGCAAATTTAAGAAACTGAAGACCAGCAAGTGTGTCTGGTCTTCTATTTACAAAGTAACACACACTCTCTTTGCTTATTACTCAGTTGATTCTGCTGAAGCTTCACAGCAAACAGAAGGTCAGCTTGTCAAACAGGAGAGGGCCATCTTTCCAAAAGCAACATGTCAGCGTTCTGATCAATGTGACAGCCTGTGCTTATGAAGTGTTTGCTGGCATTAAAGTTAAACTTGCTGATGAGTGTTCACAGAATCTATCTCAAGACTTTTCACATGTAAACAAGGCCTCAGTGGATCAAGCTGGCTTGAATTATTGAACACTAAATAGAAGACACACGCACACACACACACACACACACACACACACGCGCACACACACACACACACACACACAGAGAGAGAGAGATGGCGTATCATTGTTGGAGCTCCCTCTTTCTTCTTGTATAACTCACAAACAGGCTGTTTTCTTCTCTTTTTTTCAGTTTCATTTAAACTTTTTTTTTCTTTTTAGAGAAAATTAATGTATAAGTTAACTTTTTTCCCCAAAATGATGGAATATTCCATATTCCCTGCAAATATGAATTTTATCTCAGTAGATGTCTGTCCACCCACCCCCGCTGCTCCTAATATGGATACCAGCGTTGCAGGCTGGCAGAATGGTGTTTCATTTTCACTTGTTTTCATGTTTCATCATTTTTGGATTCTTCTCTAACAAATACAAAGCCCCCTGTGACCCTTTAACCTATCATTCTGGCCTAAACAAAGGCTTTTTAATAGCATGTTGAAAAAGTGATCAAAGGAATGTCACAGCATGTCTTTTGTCTTGTTTCCCTCCCCTGATCCCCAACTGGTCGTGGCAGATGACTTCTCCTCCCTGAACCTGGTTCTGCTGGAGGTTTCTTCCTGTTAAAAGGGAGTTTTTCCTTCTCACTTTTGCCATGTGCTTGCTAAGAGGGGATTGTCTGATTTTGGGGGTTTCTTTGTAATGTAAAGCACTTTGAGGTGACTGTTGTTGTGAATTGGTGCTACATACTGTATAAATAAATTTGAACTGAATTGAATTGAATTGGTGTCAGTTAGTCCAGTGCTTCTAATAGCACAGTTTGCCTTAAAGGAATTTATCAGATTGTGATATATATATTTTGCTGCCAGGGAAGAAATAAAATCTGTCAGTAGTCTCAAATGCCCAAGAAGAGGAATGTTTCCATGGTACCAAACTGAATCAGGGTAATGGCTGTCATCAAAGCTTTACGGAAAAAATAAGCACCCAAAAGGCTTTGAAAATATGCCAATTGTTCAGACCAATTAAATCTAGTATGACAAAAATAATCAATTTTACTTTTGGAGGGAGCAGATGTTTAAATTCTGTCATCTGGTACAGAAGTAGTAACTCATTTATCTCAGAGTGAGAAGAAAAATGACTCGCGCAACAGATATGTGTGGAACAGTGACTGGCTTGGACCAGTGGTGGGATAAGGCGCTCTGCTGAGACCTAGCTAATGACTGACTGGTGAGTTGTGCAGTAAAGCAATGAGTGTTGCCCGGTGAGACCCAAATCAAAGCACAATGAAGCTCTTCCAGATGAGCCATATAAATCCAGAGGACAATCTGTCAGGAGGAAAAAGAGGCTGGGACAGTGGAAGTACACAGCTCGTTCATCTCCCATCAGCAGCAGCGTCGGCTCTCATTATTAACCAGCAAACAGCGGCCTAACCTTTGGTGTCACCAGCCGAGCGGGCCGAGGCCATCTATTAAAGTGACAGCAGCTGAGACGTTGACAGGCAGGAATCATTAGCTTTGACAAATGGCCGTTATTATGTCACCTCTACTTACACAGGTTATTATGGTGAGGCTGCATAACATGCTTATCAAATACCTCATGATGAATGTGCGTGAGTATGTGTAGAGAAGATGCGACTACTTATGTGTAGCATGTGTGCTGTGCGGTAATCCCCATTCACATCTGTGGCTAATCTTTTGGCCAATCAGCAGCAGGTTTCCGTGCTCCCTCGGTTGGCCAATTCCAGATGATTTAACTTCTTAACATTGATATGATGTTTGTTTGGGTTTTTTTTTAGGGATGAGGTTAACATCCAGCCTTTGTTACACAGTGTTTGCTTAGTTGGAACAATGGAATGGAAATCTTTTAAAAGGAAAACTGTAATGCCAAAACGAATGCAGTGAACTTCATTTGAATGGTATTGTAAGATCTTCTAGTTTCCAAAAATGAGCCTCTTCAGCAAACCCAAGAGCAAACACCCAGCAGGTGTTTAGAGGTTTCTTCTTCCTTTAGTTCCTCATTGGACTGATAAACTGATTGTGAAAGCATCATATTGAATTCTTACAATCTTAGTTGATCTTTATTCATTTTGATGTATAAATAATGGTCTTTAATTAATGACAGGTGGTTGTGTGCTAACATAAGGGAAATCACCCCCATCCCCCACCCCGCTCTATTTGAGCAACAAACACTTGCATGAAACCGTGAGCAGCTGCCTCTCTGTCAAGACATTAATGATGCAGATGGTCAATAAGATTCAACAGCTAAACAACATTTTGTTTTGTCCTTTAAAAGATTCATTATCAAAACTCGGTTTTTATATTGCTGTCCATCACGGGCCAAGGAAAATATGTCACCTTTTGATGCTATAAGTTGTTTTTTCAAGGAACACAGTCTGAAGCAATGAAACAGGCCCACATATTCTTTTTTATATGGCTTTAGTTTCCGGTTTTTTCTACTGTTAAACCATTAATCATTTAGCATAGAACTGTCAAAAAGTATCGAAAAATGCCACACACAATTTGCCCAAGCCCAAAGTTGCTCAACCAACAGTCCCACAGTGAAAAGGTATTGACTTCATACAGACCAATAAACCCTCTAAAATCCTTTATAAAAGCAAGAAAGCAAGAAGCTTCCATGTTGTCCAATTCTGTTCACTTTTATATTTTACTAAGAAATGGTGTATATTATTTCAAGTTGGTAGATTATTATAGAGAAAACCAACATATGGTTTCTCAAGCGGGAGGTTGTGTTTGTTTTAGATGATTCTTTAACAGAAGACCTTCAATATGTGTGTTCAGGGTGTGAAGATTGCATCATTTTTCTGTCTAAAACTTTAGAAGTGAGTAGTTGAATAGTCAGACTCCATCTCAGCTTGAAGGCTTCAGGCTGAGCAGTTTAGAGACAAAGTTAGGGCGGCGAGGCTGAGATGGTTTGGACATGTGCAGAGGAGGAATAGTGGAAATATTGCACAAAGGATGTTGAAGGTGGAGCTTCCAGACAGGAGGAAAAGAACAAGACTTCAGAGGAGGTTCATGGGTGTAGTGGACATGCAGATGGTTGGTGTGACAGAGGAGGATGCTGGGGTACGGTGAGCTGGAGGAAGATGATCCACTGTGGCAATGAAGGACCAGCCAAAAGAAGAAAATTTATGTATGAAAGTACAAAGCCTTCATCAAATTATTCCAAAAAAAAAATAATGCCAGGATTATTTTGTTCATAAAATGTGCTTTCAGTTATTAAACTTCATTACTTGTTGACTTAAACAATATTTATTGAATTTTTAAAAGACACTTTTACAGTGGATTTCCTTGAATATTACTTCAAAAGAAAAGCAATAAAATAATAGCTGCATGTGATGGGAGTTGCATGGATGACCAGAAGGGTGTTGGTTCCTGCAAAGCTCATCTTGAAAGGGGAACCTGTGGTCCCTGCCAGCCCACAACCTCCACCACAGGATGCAGATGGGGCAAGAAGGGGTGCAGGCATCAGTGTACTCATGCAAAGCAGAGCTGCCACCGTGAAACGACAGTGCTGCATGCTATGCAGTCAAACACTGGAATAACATTTGCTTTATGAGATTCAGTGTAAACAAGCAAAAATTGTCCTCTGTAATCCATTGTGTACAAACCAAAAATCGCTAAATCTGTGCTCATTGGATGATGTCATACTGTACAACTCTGACTCTCTCTAAACTATTTGAAATGACTGGCTCCACAAAGACACCTTTAACTTGTGCATTTTGATGGTGCTTTACATCCAGTTGCATTTTGAAAATCTTGTTTCTCTTCAGTAGTTTTTGCCTCCCAGTGTTGCCCCCAAAACATGTATTTTACATTAAAAAAATGAATGTTTGGACAGCTTTTGCAGTTTTACACCTCTTTGCTCAGTGATGTTCAGCTCATCTATTTGTGTGTATGTTTCTCAGTCACTGGGTGAGATCAGTCTCTGACTCTGAGTTTCATCACCCCAAGGGAGCCGCTCGTCCCCCGGTGCCCCGACTCTCACATTTCCCCAAGTCAAATGATGATGACAACCGTAAGATTTAACTGTACAAACCAACTGGTTTCGTCAGACTCCTCATATTTTAAAGCTTGCATTATCCAGAGACATATGGTTACACTTC
Organism: Australoheros facetus; assembly: GCA_030220045.1. Taxonomy (NCBI): domain Eukaryota; kingdom Metazoa; phylum Chordata; class Actinopteri; order Cichliformes; family Cichlidae; genus Australoheros; species Australoheros facetus. The sequence goes on from JASGAU010372680.1 coordinate 15,516, forward strand.
AGCTGATTATCACTGGCACCCAAAGGCCCTGTCCACTCATATCTCAGTTTTCATAACCTGTCATAAACATTTATTCCAGCTGTGATTTTTCTCTTCTCTTTTTTAAAAAAAATCTCTGTTTTACCTCTGAGTCAGAAGCACTTTATTCAGCAACCTTAACAAATGTGCTGGAATTATCCTCGGGTACAATGGAGATAAACTAGCCTCCAGTGAGCGTGCTGATGTAACACACACACAGAGAGAGCACAGACAGCAGGACCACACAGTGAGCAGAGATGGGCTGTGCGGTTTAACATTCAGCTGCAGCCATGTTGGTTTCATGAAGTCTTTTGTATTCTGTCACATCATACTTCAGGAAGCACAGTCAATCATCCAATAACGCGCTGAGCTGCGTTCACATCTGCTCTCTGTTTGGCCACATTTCTGCTGAATAAACAGAGTGCCGGTGATGTGATGAATGCTGCTCAGGAATACTGATATCTGAACTTTAGCCTGACTGAGCAATGCAGACTGGAAGCCTGATTACCTACCAAACTAACCAGTTTACCTGGCTAATGAACCGGCTGTCCTGACTGCTAAACAGCCTGTTGGTGTCGCTCCGGTTGCTGATAGGTCAACTGATAAGATATGCTTGTTTGGCTGGTGGTTTGCATTTCTTGCTTGTCCTGTTTACATCTCTGAGTCGCTACTTCATATTCCAAACATGCTCCTTTCTCACTCATATTTTAATAAATGTGTCTTTCTTTCTCTCTTTTTCGGTGCTGTCCTGCTGTCCTGCTGTGCTGGCTCTTCCTCCCTCGGCCCTTCTTCTTCTTCTTTGTCTTCTTCCTCCTCCTCCCATTTCCATTGTATGGATACCAAAGGTAAGCGAAACAAACACATCTTCTTTTTCCAGCTCTGGTTCCAGCACCATTATGTGTGGTGAAAATTTGTGATGCATGATTCATTCTGACAGCCAAGTATAGTGCTAACAAGAACATCCCTGGTAGCTTAAATGTCTTAGTTCAACAGAGCCCTGAATCCAGCCTGCCTGCTCACTGGGATAATATTAAATGATGCCAGAACTTGCACCAATAGCTTGACATTGACCCAAAACAGTCCAGAGGGCAAGTAAATGAAGAGTTGAGTGCTAGCCTGCATCATGTAGATGTCTTCACATGTTACATTTTCTATTTGCTTTCCAAGTAAGAAATAAAGGAAATGATGTTTGAGGTCCACATAACCTAAATCGGACCTGTTCTGCTTACCTGTATTTCCTGTACTATAGTAAATATACTGTTCTAATAGTAAATATTAACATTAAGCATGGCTAAAGTTTCCCATAATAAGGTCAGTATCTGTAGAAGTAATCCTTCTGAGCCTGAGGCTCGTGCAGACTCCTCTAAATGCTCAGTTTCAGGCATTTTTTTCTTTCCACTCTTTGGTCTTTATGAGGTCATAAAGAGAAGTTATTACTAATATTGTTATCTAAACTTGCATCCACGCTGGAAATGATTTGTTCATCACACGTTGTTTTGAAGCTGACAGTCAGTTGCTTACAGACTCCAGGCTCTGGTTGCCTAGGTAACCTTCTAATGTGTTTACTAGCAGGTCATATGTCAATCAACAATCTTCATCACTCTCATCGGTGCTTACGTCAGTCACCTGCGGTTATTTCGCCCATTGCTGCTTGAAGACTCTGAACGAATCACTTTCTATGGTCTCTGGTTGCCACGCAGCTACCAATGTAGATGCAGTTTAAGGCATTCAGCGCAGGCTGAGGCTAAAGAACCTCACCGGCCTTTTCAAATCCTGTGTTATCAAGAGGCAGCCAATCAGAAGGATGCCCGAAAGGGAGCTTAAGCTGTTTGTTTCAGTCAGAGGATGAACTGAGGGGCTGCAACTTGGCACAGAATAAAATAGATATGAATGATTTAAACTGTGAATCCTACAAAGTTAATAAAGTGAGCCTTTATTACAGGATTGGGAAACTGAAACTAAGGAAAAAAATAAATAAAGCAATCAAAAGCACTAAGGACTGAGAATTCCAATATAAAATATAACCAAAGAATCCCAGAATAGAACCACAGAATCAAAAACTCAGAAACACTGTTCTCCTAGCTCTGGACCATGACCCAAATAAACATATGCGGCTGGAAACGAGCAGAATGGGTTCCCTTTTGTAAAACCTTACATGTTTTTTCTGAACAAGCCTGTTGAGTTGTTTTGCTCTGCTATTGAGTTGCCTTGTGTTGTACTCAGAGGTGGTCCTAGTATTCTTTGAAGGACTGAAGGTCACATGTCCCTATCATGGTTTGGATTCACAGCTAAAGTTTTTACAGAGATGTGCCGCGGGTTTCTATTCTGAGACCACTTGTTCGCGCAGTTTTCCTAACTTCTATAGTGTAACCCATAGAAACAACACAATTTAACTTTGTTAATTTCCATGCAAGAAAATCTTTTATGTCAGAGGTCCATTCACTAAAACAAGGTTAAAAAAAAGTACCTAAGACATTTTGATTGGACTCATGATTCACTGATTCCAGCTGGAGCCCACAAACAGAGCATCACAATGAACAAACAATTCTACAAAAGTGGGACAAAAACTAAGCGTTATGTCCTTGGACAAAATATCACATTCATTTTTTTGCTGATTTGAAAATCCAACAAGGAAGTGTATGTATTCATTTGAATACTAATATTTTTGGCTCATTTGGTGTGATTTGCATGCAGAAATGCTCAGTGTAGCTCTGCTCAGTCGCAAGCCTAATTAGAAAGTTGAAACAGTAACCTTTTAATAATAGAAACCAACAAGTTCTCATTATCTTTATTTTTTAATATCTGTTGTCATTTTGTTGCTTTTCAGCATCGCTAAGTACACATTCTGGCCGTCAGAAGGTCGTTAAACACTTTAGAAGAAGGTGTCGCGTGCAGCTTCTTTACCACATGATGGTAAATGATGATTATTAAGTTAAGATGACTAAATATTCACTGTGATGGATTGCCTGCATTATCCGTTATTCAGCGCTCTGTGGGATGTTCTTCCAACACACGGGGAGCTAAAAGTAGGCTGGCAGCTGTTCTTAAAATCACTTTCAGTCAGAGGCTGCCTCGGGATATCCCAATCTCTCCTCATTCCAGACTTTGTCAAACTTTCATGCCTGATTTTATCAGAAGGGGTGTTTTGGGCGAGAACTGTTATACAAAATAGTTTAGCCTTTTTTCTTTTGTTTGTTTGCTTGTTTTTTTTTCCCCTACTTCATTATAAATGCATGCTGGCTGTTTCTCTTATTCTAACATTGTTGTAAATTCAGTCATCTTGATTTTATGAGTCAGATATGGGATTCACTGTAACACACAGAGAGGTGAAGCAGGCAGCCAAGATTAACTCATTCTTTCGTATCCCCTTTATCTCTCACGTTCCTGTTTGCTGGAAGTGCTTGTTTCTGTGTGAATTATCCTCATACTCGTTTAATAGCGTGGGAATTGATTAAGCAATTAGCGGCAAGCCACTGTATTTAGATCATAGCAGATCATTGCATTAGTTGGGAGAGATTAATACTGCCCAGGGCCACACTGGAAATAACAGCTTCAATAATAGTATCAGAGTAACACTCCAGCTCCTGACTGCAGGATTCATTTGCCTTTTTAACTCCAAACTTGTCACTTTTTGAGTTTTATTGCCATTTTTATAACTTATGTAATATATTATATGCGGGAAATAACTCAGATTACTTGTAATGTGCTGAACGTCTCAGGTTTATAGCCAGGGCCGTCAGTTTTAAAGTGCAGGTTGAAGCATGTTTTTTCTAAAGAAATATTGTATTGCACTGATTTACTTAAAAAAAGGCTTTGACACAAGGTAATCACTGGAATTCATTCATTAATCATATATGACATTGAGAGGTCTTCAGTTATGCTGCTACACTCTGTGCAGTCAGCGTTTATTTTTTCATTCTTTTAATAAGCAAGATACAAAGTTACCTTTCAAGCTATTGCCATGTCTTCAACATTTTGACACTACTAGGCCAAACTAATTGAAAACTACTCACCTGTATGAGCACTTTGAACATAAAGCCTCCAGAGTAATATCACACTGCTGGGATGCCACTCTCCTTTGTTTTAAATGGATGCTCAATTGTGTTTGTGAACTGTGACATTTTTAAATCTGGACATTTTTGTTGAAAATGCCCAAAAATACAAAAAGACTGCAGTCTGTCAGCGCTGCTGGCAGCAATAACCCCACAGGGATGATGTCTACATCTTTTTTTTGGCATCCTATTATAAAAAAATTTTTTTGAATCAGGTCCTATCTTTGAATTTTTGATTGATTCATGTGCTTTAGGTGCACGTTTGACTTCACAACCATGATCATGTTATGATACAAAGACATTTGAAATGTGATAGATGGTAACAGCGTAACACCGTAGTTTCCACGTTTTCCACGTTAACTGTGCTTTTTTAATTGCATTATCCATCCATCCATCCATTCTCTTCCACTTATCTGGGGCCGGGTCGCGGGGGCAGGAGCCTAAGCAGAGAAGCCCAGGCTTTCCTCTCCCTAGCCACCTCCTCCAGCTCATCCGGAGGGATCCCAAGGCGTTCCCAGGCCAGCCGAGAGATATAATCTCCCTAGCGTGTTCTGGGTCTACCACGGGTCCTCCTCCTGGTCTGACATGCCCGGAACACCTCACCCAAGAGGCGGCCGAGCCACCTCAACTGGCTCCTTTCGATGTGGAGGAGCAGCGGCACTACTCTGAGCCCCTCCCGGATGGCCGCACTCCTCACCTTATCTCTAAGGGAGAGGCCAGCCACCCTTTGAAGGAAACTCATTTCTGCCGCTTGTATTCGCGATCTTATTCTTGCAGTCACTACCCAAAGCTCGTGACCATAGGTGAGGGTAGGAACGTAGCTCGACCGGTAAATCAAGAGCTTCGCTTTTACACTAAGCTCCCTCTTCACCACGACAGACCGGTGCAGTGTCCGCATCACTGCAGAAGCAGCCCCGATCGGTCGGTCGATCTCCCGCTCCCTTCTCCCGTCACTCGTGAACAAGACCCCGAGATACTTCAACTCCTCCACTTGGGGCAAGAACTCTTTCCTGAGCCGGAGAGGGCACTCCACCTTTTTCCGGCTGAGGACCAAGCTCTCACTGCGGTTGTACAGAGACTGAATGGCCCGCAACAACGGGCCAGACACACCATACTCCCGCAGGACCTCCCACAGGATACCCCGAGGGAGACGGTCGAATGCCTTCTCCAAGTCCACAAAACACATGTAGACTGGTTGGGCAAACTCCCACGCCCACTCAAATATCCTTGAGAGGATAAAGAGCTGGTCCAGCGTTCCGCGACCAGGACGAAAACCGCATTGTTCCTCCTGGATTCAAGGTTCGACTAACGGACGGACCCTCCTTTCCAGCTCCCTGGCATAGACCTTACCAGGAAGGCTGAGGAGTGTGATCCACCGAAAGTTGGAGCACACCCTCCGGTCTCCCTTCTTAAAGATGGGGACCACCATCCCGGTCTGCCAATCCAATGGCACTGCCCCAGATCTCCACGCAATGTTGCAGAGGCGTGTCAACCAAGACAGCCCTACAACATCCGGAGCCTTCAGGAACTCAGGGCAAATCTCGTCCACCCCAGGGGCCTTGCCACCAAGGAGTTGTTTAACTACCTCAGTGACCTCATCCCCAGTGATGTTCAAGTCATCTCCCTCGTCCCCAGACTCTGCTTCCACTACAGAAGGCGTGTCAGTGGGATTCAGGAGGTCCTCGAAGTATTCCTTCCACCGTCTGACTATAGCCTCAGTTGAAGTCAGCAGCACCCCACTCGCACTATAAACTGTGTGGCAGCCACACCTCTGTCAGACTGCCCCGGGGCACTTGTGGCTACTCGCACTATAAACCGTGTGAGTGGAGCACTGCTTTCCCCTCCTGAGTCGCCTGACAGTTTGCCAGAATCACTTTGATGCCGTCCGAAAGTCTTTTTCCATAGCCTCACCAAACTCCTCCCACACCCGAGTTTTTGCTTTTAATTGCATTAACAATATTTAATTATTAAAATAATTCATGCTAATTTGGTTATGAAGGTCAAAATCCAAGATGGTAGATCATATATTTAGCTCAGGTACATTGTCCCTCAAACCCCATTACTGCCTTGCATGTTTTGATTTTTTTTAAAAGAAAAATCTAATATACTGTAAATAAACAAACCTTTGTTCCATTTTAATGATGGTTTAAGGTATATATTGAAACGTATATATGTATGTTGATAGAAATGTGGCAAATCTAAGATGACAGCAACCATAAGGGCAAAGATATTCCTAAAAATAATTTATATTTTTTCTGACCAGAAGTACCAAAAAATATTATTGAGTGCATACAAAAGCGTAAACAGAATTTCATAAATTCTTATTACTATATAAGAACTAAACTGAACTGACACATCGTTTCAATGATGTCACCAGTCGTTAGTATTCATAAGGTTTGGGGACCATGAATCAATCATTTTAAATAATAATAATAATGCATTAGTCTTATATAGCGCTTTTATAGATGATCTTTGTTAGAGAGAGTTCTGGATGCTGTTCAGGATGTTGCCATAGACAAAGTTGAACAGCTCCTCCCTTGACTTGGTTCCATCCAGTTGCACAACATCAACACAACATCTTATATAGCGCTTTTAAAGACGCTTTACAATTTCATGCACACCTCAATCATACCTGGTGATGGTAAGCTACTAACGTAGCCACAGCTGCGCTGGGGCAGTCTGACAGAGGTGTGGCTGCCAATTTGCGCCTACGGCCCCTCTGACCACCACCAAACACATTCACTTAGGCAATGTGGGTTAAGTGTCTTGCCCAGGGACATACTGTAATGACAGCATGTGCTCAGACGTGGACTCGAACCAGCAACCCTCCAGTTCCAAGGTGAGCACCTGCCCACTACGCCCCTCTGGTTCAGTCAAACATGCATGCTTGGGAACTAATAAATCTGCTTAGAAACTAAATATTATGACTACATTCTGCCTAATATGCCCTTGGCAGCATCAGCTGGCCTGTACTGTGCTGATACTCCAGGTCTTTCACTGTTAACCCACTTTTATATAGTTTTATAACTTATAATGAGAACTGTTTTTGTTTAAGCAGGAAACACAAACCGACTGTAGATGTATTATTAAAATACTTGTTAGGCTGGTATTTACATTTAATTAAAATCTTTTAATATGATGTAAAGCTACTCTATCCTGCATAAGCTTTGTGTTTTAAAAGCCTAAAGTTTGTTCTAACTCTAAAATGATTTCTCTTGAGTCAATCCAGAGCAGGTGGATGAAGCTGCTCTCTACACACTGTCGTTGAGCTAATCTGAGGGCCACATGAAGTTTGGAGGTCTGTAGAGATTGACTCTGCAGAAAGTTGCTGACCTCTTTGCACTATGACCCTCAGCAACTGCTGACCTTCTCTGTGATTTTACCTGGCCTACCACTTTGTGGCTAAGTTGCTGTCATTCGCAATCGCTTCCACTTTGTTATAATATCACTAACAGCTGACTGTGGAATATTTAGTAGTGAGAGAATTTCATCACTGGAATTGTTGCACAGGTGGCATCCTATCATGTTACCACACTGGAATTCACTGAGCTCCTGAGAGCGACCCATTCTTTCACTAATGTTTGTAGAAGCTGTCTCCATGTCTAGGTGCTTGGTTTATACACCTGTGACCATGGAAGTGATTGGAACACCTGGATTCAGTGATTTGGATTGGTGAGGGAATACTTTTGGCAATGTAGTGTATTTCTGGACTGAACTGTCCTGATGTTTGGTAATGGAAATATGGACCTAAATGCAGACAAGAAGAGTTGAGAGGATTAAGCAAAACTAACCTTTATTGTACACTTCACAAGAGTCCCACAGGAAAAAAAGCCCATAAATCCAAATTGAAGGTTGATAGTGGGATACTCTCAGGCAGACTGGCAAAACAAATGGGGCAAAGAACACATGTAAACTAAGGCCTTAACTACACAGGGGCTAATTAGGAGAACACAGCTGGGGAAAAACAGGTGAACAGAATCAAACTAATGAGATAGAGGAAGCAAAACTGAACACAACACACACAAGACACGAGACTAGCAAAATAAAACAGGAAGTAACTAAACATGAGAACAGGAAAGCAGACTTGGTGCTGAACACAGGAAGGCAGGAAAACGAAAGTTACAAAGAAAGCAGAACCAAGACAGAATCAAATCATGAAGAGAAATGAGCTAGAATACAAAACTGAAAATGGCAGAACTAAGAACGAACTGAGCAGAAAGATGAAAAGGTGAAAATCTAAACCATCACCAAACTAAGAAGCAAACTGAAGATATGCAACAATAAGTGGACCCGAACTGCCAAAAAGCCAAAACACTTGGCAGAAGATCCAGAACCAGGAATGTGTTCATATGCACTCTTTTATTTTTAGCAATACGTTGTGGGAATAATAATGAGGCTTATTGTCAGACATCATATAGGAACAAAACCTGATTCTAATTAGAACAATCACACACACACACACACACACACACACACACACACACACACACACACACACACACACACACACACACACACACACACACACACACACACACACA
>JASGAU010372681.1:0-47977 GCA_030220045.1 Australoheros facetus
GGAGGCGTGGGTCATTTAATCAGTGGTTTCAGATGAAACCAATTTAGGACTTCGCTCCATTGTTTCATGTGGCCTATTGAGGTCACTGGAACAAAGGTGTGAATGGGGGTCGAGACGTCTGGGAAGGGAGCTCAGGACAGCACTGTAAGCGGGGGAAAGTTGGTGATGCAATCCACCTCCTCTGTTCAGTGATGGTTGTTCACAGTGGACATAGATGGCTTCTTTCACTCCTCTTTCAAACCATCTGTCTTCCTGTTCCAAAATGTGAACATTAGCATCCTCAAAGAGTGACCTTTGACCTTCAGATGCAGATGTACAGCTGAGGCTTGTCCTGTCGAGGTGGCTCTTCTGTGTTGTGCCATTCGTTTGTGAAGAGGCTGTTTGGTTTCTCCAATGCAGAGGTCCGAGCACTCTTCACTGCACTGCACAGCAGACACTACATTGCTGATCTTGTGTTTGGGATGAACCAGTTTTTGCCTCAGGGTGTGACTTGGTTTGAAGTATACTGGGATGTCATGCTTGGAGAAAATTCTTCTGGTTTTGAGAACTGAAGAAGTCTTTCGGCTGAGAGGTGAAACATCTTGAAGAAGCAAAAAAAGAAGTCCAGTCTCCTTTTTTCAAGATCCAGAGACTATTTTATGAGGTAAATTATTGACGTCTGTGCCGTCATTGTGAATGAATGGATGGGCAGTTTATTCCCTCTGCTGCTGTTTTCCTCAGAGAGCATCATCTCACAGATCATTGGAGACGAGCTGCTGGAACAGCTGCAGCCTCACAGGAGAGTGAAGAGGAGGGAGAAGATACTTCCAGGTCAGTTTGTGTTTTTTCTTCTCAGCGGAGGATCGTAATGTAACAGAATCACATCAGCTCATATTTAACCGCTGTGGTTAAAAAAGGAATTACAGCAGTTTTTCAGTTGTTTTGTAGTTTTGGAGGAAATCTGAGCTGTAAGATGTTGGTGTTATGAAGCCAGAGGAGCTCAAATTAAAAATGTATTTGGATGCAGAGCTTTTGCAGCTTCTACCTTCTGGCTCTGCGAATATTTGATTTGTTATGTGTGTAGCTGGCATGAACAATCTTCTCCACCTTCAGTACTTGGTTTTGTGTTTTTTGTTTTTCTCTAATGTATTTTTTACTTCATATCCTCTGATTTTCTGTCATTTTTTTTGTCTGCCAGATGGCTGTTCCAGTCACATGACAGCGGTGGCAGTTGGTGCTCTGGGAGGATACCTGAACTATTACCTGGCTGAACAGGACATTACAAAGAGGCCGCTCTCCTGAACCCCAGGAGGGGCGTTCACACGAGACAAACACTGTAGTTCATCAGGTAGCGACTTTCCTCATCGATGAAACGAGACCGATTCTCCACACAACACGACGCTTTAAGAACATAGTCTTAAGATGATGAAAACTCCTAATAAAAACCTGGGATGTGGCTGCGTGGCACAAAATTGAAACAAGTTTTTTGGGTCATGTGGGATTCTGTGAATATAACTGTAAAGCTGATTTTTTTACCTTTATGTATAAATAATAAACCACAGACAAGCAGTTTGAAAGTAGTGATACTCCAATCATATAAACGACGACAGGTCAGAAACGCTCTCCCTGTGATGTAGTTACGTATAAACCACGGTCATTCATTTTCTAAGTAAAATGAGGGTTTTGGAGGATGATATTTAAATTTATGAGAGCCCGTCACCAGTGCTGGTCCCCAATATTTTCTGGCATGCCCAGGGTTAAAGTGGGCCAGAACGATCCTGAAAGGCTCTACGCCACCTGCAGTTAATGAGTGATTAAGTCTGATAGGCCGTTTTTAATATCAAGTGAGTTCAGGTATTAATGCTGCAGCCCTGCTTTGCTTCCAGCTGCTCCCACCTCAACCAATCAGAAGGTAAAGTGACCACATGGCTGCCTGCACACTCTGCACAGTTCTTTCCATCCATGTCATAATTCATGCATGTGGATTTCAATAAGACTGGAATCTTAATGCTTCAGCATTTAGCTAACACTGCAGGAGGGGACTGAGCATCAGTCAGTGCTTTCTGAAAGTCTGTTTACAGTATTGAAGTCCCACACTGAAGGGGGCCGCGGGGGGCCCAAAAGTTTTCAGCTGAGAGCGCAGCATGCACAGCTTTATAAGGCTGCTACAGAAAAAAGCTCCAAAAAGTGCACTTACCGGAGTTTTTCTGAGTCATTTCAGATGTTTCAAACACCTCGACAAATTTCATCAAACTGTTTCTGAGCCGTTTGGTTCACAATCTAGAGGCAGGATACACCTGTACAGCCTGTTGCAGGGCTAACACAGAGAGAAAGACAACTATTCACACTCACTTTCATACCTATGAGCAATTTACATTCACCAGTTAACCTAACCGCAGTAAGTGCATGTCTTTGGACTGTGGGAGGAAACCGGAGTACCCACAGAAAACCCACAGGAACACAGGGAGAACATGCAAACTCCACACAGAAAGGTCCCAGCAGATGGTGCACTCGAACCCAGGACCTTCTTGCTGTGAGGCCATCGTGCTAACCACTGCTCCACTGTGCTGATAGTAGCACTCAGCTAATTCCACCTTTACAGATGCTTTCTGTCTGCAGGCTGGAAAGCAGCCCCGATAGCTCAGTTCAGCTGATCAAAGTTTTTCTTCCTCAACCAGCCAAATCCCACTTTAACCCCCGTGCATTACTGAACTTAGGGCCACGAAAGTGTTTTCTTGCTGTAGCTGCTTTAGGAGAAACTTTTACAGTGGCAGCGAGTTAATGAGAGATCAGCTGTGCGTGGAGGGTGGTGGAGATGACCTCTGTGTGACCACAGCGTGAAAAGGGCAGACGATGCAGCAGGTACAGCCTGGGCTGCTCAGAGATTTGAGGATTCTGCAGGATTTTTCTTTAAATGGATATAAAGCTAAAGACCCTGATTGGAGCATCTCTATTTAAAAACACATATTTACATTTACTTTAAGAAAAAAAAAACCCATCAGAATCAGCTCATGTTGTCTTCCAGACGAAGAGCCTGAGATTAACTTCTAAAAATATCTTTATTTGCTTTAAGTCATGTTTTTGCTTTTCACATGTATTTAATCAACAAACATAGCCGAGCAGGAACATTTAAGGCGCTGGCTGCAGAGGATCTGCATGAGCTGAATGCATGGACTTGAGCTTACATGCCAACTGTTCTCATGTATGTTTATGTTAATGAAATAAACACAACTGATAAAACTAACTTCTGCTCTGAAAACTGTTGATATGTGTTCATGGTGATGATACATGCAGACTGTCTCTGATATATTACCGGCTGTGAGAGTCGGGGGCAGAGCTGAGGTCAGAGGGCGGCGGGTCCATAAATGGGATTATGTAAGATCTGTGGGAGCTCACTGAGATTACGTCCGTCAGTCAAAAGTCTCCCACCTCAGCCTGACACGAGCCACGAAGGTTCGATTCCCATGAAAACGTGTCAGTGTGTGCAAACTGTCTTTTAAATCAAGGTTTTTCTTTGGAACGGAATAAACTGACAAAACTCGGGCCGTGACACCTGTGTGATGATGTCATTTGTTCCAGCCAATCACTTCGTAGAATAGGGCCTTAAGAAGTCGAGCCTCGTAGGTGACGGTGTTCTTGCCGATGTGAACGCGGACCTCCTCCAAAGGCTGCTCGATGATGGCCGGCACCTCCTTCCCGTACACTGCAGGGAGGCGAAGAAACCCATCGTTAAAGCCGTGACAATACAACATTTTTTTTTACTGTATTCTTTATTCACTGGTGAACTTTCATGGCTCATATCAGCATGTGGGGCAGCTGGCTTCTTTTCAAAACAGGAGTCTGTGTCCTTCACTGACTTCTGGACGTTGCTACCATGCTGGTCACTGCCATGTTGGTGTGGGGCTGCGGTCAGTTTCTCTTACTACGGTTCCCACCTGAGCAAGGTAACACTGAAGTATGCACATGGCTGCCTGGTTGAATCGTCTAAGTAGGAAGGAAAGGTGCTTCAGTGCTTCCTTCGTTACCTCCTTTAGCAGAGGACACACTGGAGCACCCTTGATGAAAGGAGAGGAGCTGATGCTGGCCTATAATTAAAGTCTTTTATCTTTCAGCTCATAATGTCTTCCATTGAGATCACATGAAAAGTGTTTAGGAAAATAAATGGGAGGAATTTCTTTTGAAGCTCATGGTAAAAATCAGAGGCTGGTGTACAAAGTTATCAGCTAACACTAGCAAGCTTGGTTAGCAAGCTGCATCCAGAAACTGCACCGGTGCAACCTTCAGATACACTCACCTGATAAAATCCCAGAATTTCAGTCACTAAAACCTTTAACAGTAATTAAAAACTGGAATCGATACATCGATGTGTTATCTGAAAAAACAGGGAGCGGTCCTGTAAGTGTGTTTGTGACAGCTGCTCACCCTCGCAGTGCTCCAGGAACTGAATACACTCCTGTACCACGGTGTCCCTCAGCATGACCATGTGTTTGGACATGTTCTCCAGCAGGGAGAGGAAACAGCGCTTGGCGTAGAACCACGTGTCCGTCCCCAGCTACACACAAACAAAACAGACATATAACCAGCTCCTGCCAGCAGTTTTTGTTTCATGAACACTGTGAGGTGAAGTCGCGGCGGTTTAGGATGTAAACTCTGTGAAATGATTTAAAGTAACCACAGATGAGAAGCTGGAAACGACTGTTTCCTGAACGAATTCCTGAAGTGCTCTCTGCTTTCACTGTGGATGTGACTGCTGGAGGGGAGGAGAGAGAAGACTCAGGATGACAGCTTGTGTTCTCAGCTGGATTTTAGTGGACTCAGCTGCAGCTGGACTCCGGTGACTGAACGGGATCAAAAGAGCAGCTCGGCCCCGGAGAAGGTGCTGGAGTCTTGCAGGGCTCGTGCAGCTGATTTTGGTTGAAAATAATCAGGCCTGTATTTGTTTTTCAGCTATTTCAATCTTTGGACATAAAATCCAAACACTGCCGGTGGGATCATCATTTATGAGTAAAATTAATCCATGTAGGAAGAAACGTTCAAAGGAGTTCTATTGATCAGATTTATAAAACCATGCATGTGCACGGTCCTCATTCAAAAATCTTTCTCAATCTAAAATTATACATACAAGAGCCTCGTTTTCTCTCCCGTCTTTAACCGTTTAAGGATATAAACCCTCCTTTATTTCATTTTCATGTAAAAATCTGTGTTTGCACTCAAAGTTACTGGACATGAAAGTTAAGACGATCCAGCTGTTAAACGTATGAAAAAAATTCCATAAAGCCAGTTTTCTCTTCTGTCGTTGAGCACCGGACCCCTGCAGCTGGTGGGCCACAGAGAGGTGGGCCTGGTTAGGGCCGGGCACTGGCCACGAAGCACATGCTCACTGTATCCTTTTTGTAGCAGCCATTAAACGCCTGCATTTTGTTCATTTTGCTGCCCCTGTGTCTTGTATTAAGACGTCTTTCCGTTGTTTCATTCTTTTATTTTTGCTTTTCAGTTTTTTTCATCCATCTGTAAAAATGATGCCAGCCAGGACGGATTTACTCGAGGACGAGCCCGTCATTTTTAATTTGAAAGTTTAGGTGCTGCTGATCAGTTAGGCTCAGTCCTGCAGCTGGAGACAGCAGCCCTTCTTCTGCTCTAACAGGGACCGCTGCGCTTCCAACACTTCCCAAGCTTGCTGAGGTTGGAGAGAGCAGAACAAGGCCGAGCAGCTGCTGTCCAAGAAGCCGTTAAAGCGTTCCCGAGTGGAAGCGCAGCCGGCCCGGATGAGTTTGGCCCATCAAGCATTTCAGGATGTTTTAGCTTCATTTTTGCTGAGAATGATTAATGATTCCTTCAAAAACAAGCTGCTCCCGTCCTCCCTCACTGAAGCCAACATCTGTTTTATTAAAAGTAAAGGTGGGGATGACTCCCTGCTGAATTATGATCCTAAGGTGATTACTGGTTCTTGTAGAAACAATCATTCATCTGGATCAGATGGGATTTATCCCACACATGGATTCCTTTTGTAATGTCAGAAGTTTCTAAATAATTTTAGTGCCGAACATGATGATGGTGAGGGGGCAGCAATATTATCAGTAGACGTCTGTAAGGGGTTTGATATGATACAGTGACCTTAATTGATTAAAACCTTTAAAAAATATATGGTTTTGTGATAAATTCCTAGAGTGGGTTAGAACTTTGTACGCTAACTCAAAAACCTCAGCTGTTTTATCTACAGTGTGAGGGTCCACCAGGGTGACCCTCTGTCCCTCTGACTTTTCAACACTGAACTTGAGCCCTTAGCTGTAGGTATCAGGAGCCTTTAGGACATCAGGGGCATTAAATTGGGCGGTAGGAGGTGCGCGTGGTCATAACCGCGGTGAGCCAGAGGTGTCTGTGAGCTGTTGTATCTGACTGTGGCAAACTGACCTTCTTGTTGTAAGGCTCCAGGCTCTTAATGACACGAGAGATGCCAAAGTCGTAGTTCCCCTTTGCACAGTACAGCGTCCTGAAAGAGAAAACACCAGAATGGGACAAAAGGTTTCAGAGATCATTTTAATGATGACGGCAGGACTTTTTCCAATAATTCTCTGAAAATGATGAAAAATGAAATGCTTAGCACCAATTTTTGATTCCACAGTAATTCATAACTTCCTTTAATTAGTACTGAAGAATACAGTAAATACCCGATGGACCATCCAGCCTTGATCACTGGTTGCAGTGTACTTAAAACAGCTGAGATACTGTTCGTGAGCACTTTAAAGTCCTGCATCTACAACTAGAGAAGACAGCCAAAGCACTTCCTGTGTAATCTCAGACTCACCCGATGACCAGGTTGACGATGCAGAGGTGAAAGACCTTTTTGTCCGGGTCGTCGTAGGAGATCTGCTCCTCTTCTTTCTCGATCTTCTTCATCAGCTCTTCAGCCTGTTAAACCAGGATGACACGAAGAGAAGAACGTGTTAGCCCAGAGATGTTCTCCTCACAGAGAAAAAGGTAATGCTACATTTTACTGCACACGTGGGCAAAATGCAGCCATCTCAATCCAGCCCCCAACATCCCAAAAGGAAAATCAATCCCCCGAAAATCAATAACAGCTGCAGCTGTACTGCACCTGGTTAGAGTGACCCTCAGCACAACAAAGACTACCATCAAAAGCCTTCCGGGGGGGGTGCTGGTATAACTTACCGACCTGAGCGGGTGACCCATATGCAGCAAGGCTGTTACAGAGGCCCGGCTTTGATTCTGACCAGGGCCATTCCCACTACTCTCAAACTGTCCTATAATAACAGGATTATTATCATAATGGGCTTTTTAGTCACAAAAAAAAAAAGCCATCCAGGATAGTGGATGAGAGTCTAACAGCAGCGACTGAGGGGGACTGGAGCTACCTGCCTACCAGAATCACTGGATTTATCTGCCTCTTTGCTTTCCTGTCACTATCAGTCTGAAGATTCAATATTGCCCCCCCATAAAAATACAGAAATAAAAAAAAGAAATAAAAAAAAAGAAAGAAACAAGCAGTTTAAGAATGAACAGTGATGGTGGCCATCACACAGAACGAGTCGTGACAGTGTTTACGTGTGTCTGTGTGAACAGAAATCCTTCAGTTTTATTCTGCCCAGCGGACGTTATTCAAACAATATGAATCCAAACAGCTTTCAGTGTGCAGTCTGTCTTTGGGAGGACATCTCAGTGGACATGAATTCAATCAGAATTAATGCTTATTCATCATTTTTCTCTATAATGTTTAGAGAAGGGACATTAAACTGGAATAATTTAATATTTTTGTATGCATAACTATTTCATCTGTCTCAGCTGGTGTGTAACAGCTGCTCTGTTTCTGCTTTAAAGGTTCTTTAGTTTTTGGATTTATTATAACTGCATTCTTCAGGATACAAACCGAGCGGAAACAGCACCGTGTTTGAACGTTACCTCTTCGTTTTGGCTCGTCATGATGTAGGACACGCACAGGTTGGCCAGGACCACGGCGCTCACGTTCAGGATCTACAGAAGGAAACACAGTTTTTATCAGCAGGACCCGGAGGCTCAAACTCTGATCTTATAGCACCAGAAGCCTTAAAAACATGTAGAAATGATGTGAATTTAATGGGAACTGGAACACATAAAAAACTAAAACTTTTTTTTTATGTGTTCCACAGTGTTCGTGTACTCTGTTAACATGTTTCAGTGTGATTTTCTTAGACACACTGCAAACCATCACACTAAACACAGGCGTCATGCACAGGTGTGAAGACACTGCAGACAAACAGCTGTTTGGCCTGTTTGTTGTTTACCGATGGTTTGCACTTGCAGGGACACTCCTGTATGTTACACTGCTCCACCTGGACAAAAAAGGCACACTGTCAGCCCTGACCTCAGACTGTCATTGGCTGGTGCCGACAGGTGAACAGGCAGGCGATGATCCGCCTTGAAGGACTCACGTTGTTGTAGTGCTTCTTGACGATGGGCTCGTAGAAGCTGATGGCCTCCTTGTACTTGTTCTGCATGAAGAGCACATGAGCCACGTTCAGCTTCCAGGTGTCGTTATCGTTGCAGTACTCCACCGACTTGCGGAAAATCTTCTCCACCATCTGGAAGTTGTCGCGGTTCCAGTAGATTTTGGCCTGGGCCATGAGAACCACGATGTACCTGGGAGGAGATCCGGCCAATCAGAAAATAATCCTCTGTTATTGTTTTTGTTTGGTTACAGCATCCATCCATCCATCTATCCATCCATCCATCCATGCATCCATCCATCCATCCATCCATGCATCCATCCATCCATCCATCCATGCATCCATCCATGCATCCATCCATCCATCCATCCATCCATCCATGCATCCATCCATGCATCCATCCTTGCATCCATCCATCCATCCATGCATCCATCTATCCATCCATCCATCCATCCATCCATCCATCCATGCATCCATCCATCCATCCATGCATCCATGTATCCATGCATCCATCATCCAGCCATCCTCTGAGGAAATGGAAACATGACTTTGTGTGTTTATGCTTGTGTGTCCTCACTTTTCCTGCATTAGGTCGTAGTCCTGGAGAGCTTTTTTCTGCGCTTCATCATCTCGAGCCAGCCTGGTCTCCTGCAGCTTAAAGAAGATGGAAGTTCAGACAAAAATTTTCTTCATATTCAGTCCCGTTCTTTGTTTTAATGCAAGAAAGTGTCAATCTCAGCTGTAATCCTGCAAGCTGCTTTGCAACCCACCTCAAACTCAGCTCCTCCTGTTTCTGAGCACTACTATAGCAAAACCATCCTCTTGGATTAAAAATGTTTGACGTACAAAAAAAAACACAGGCAATGTGAAACCGCTGTGTGCAGTAAGACAGAAAGAGAACAGTGAGGTAAACAACCTGCTTCGTCTGCTTGCGTAGCTGCTCTGCCAGTTTTCCATTCATCTCTTCAAACTTCCTGAAGGCCTGAAAAACAATGCAGATAATGAAATGTGAAGGATGTAAAAGATACCAAAACTAAATCAGATGATTAACCATCAAAGTGGGCTTTTCCAACCGACCGTCGCTGTCGGCAGTATATGTGGTTCATTCAGAATGCTGATTAGCTCAGGACGCTACAGTACTATCACCAAAGTGAGCATCCATCCATCCATCCCTTATCCTATTCAGTCAATGCCCACAGCTTGTGGCCATAGGTGAGGGTACGAATGCAGACTGAGAGGTAAACAGTTTCTCTTTTCCATAACAGACCGCTTCAGCGTCCTATACTGTGGATTCTCCACCAATCTGTCACTCTCCTCTCTGAACTCTCCCCTCACTTGCGAACAACAATCTGACAAAACTGAACTTCCTCATTTGAGGCAGCAACTCATGGCCCAGGGTAAAGGTGCTAATTCTCACCCTGCCACATTGCCAAAATGACCTGTTTAATTTCTAATTAATAAAAATATAACCAAAAAAAAAATAAAAATCTTGCTCACAAAGTTGAAAAGACACCGATTAGACGGAGGAATAATATCCTGAGTGTCGGCACAACTTTTATTTTGGTATCATTTACATCCATCTATAATGGACCGTCAGCCTGATCTTATTGATCACGGAGATGTTTACAGCTCTTTGCTGCTTCGCTGTCCCTTTTACTGACTTCACTAAACTTTAGAGGGAACATCCAGCTGCTGCGACACGTAAACTTGTCTGATTGGTGCGATATGTCCAAACTATTATATTGAACATGTGAGCACAAAGGTTATTTCTCCATTTCACAGCCATAAGCTAAATTCACAAGTATTATATACGAGTCATCGTGTTGGAAAATGAATTCTGACACAGAAAGGATCGTGGCTAGAAGATGAGCCTGGTATCAAATGTGGGTAAAAAGCTTTAAAATGCAAAGTCCAGAAATCAGAAACCAGTGAATGACACTGAGACTGTGATCAGCCGCCTGCACCACGTGGCCATTTGAGCCATTAAAGGTTCCCAAAATGGACTTTTTGAAGTTTTCCCCAGTAAATTAACATCCAGCGTGCCAATGCTGGACCCTCATTAAACTGCTGCATGTTATTATTCAAACTATGATCGATATCATGCTGCTCAGAGCTGGTGAGAGGGAAAAAATGCTGAACAAAAAACAGACGAACTGATTTGACTGCAGTTCCTAACAGAGCTTAAATGTGTTTTCGGTTTCAGGTGTATATCATGTGGACAGCTGGTTTTATATGGAATGGCCCAGCTTCCTGTTTTTAACGCTGCAATAAGCTGTCAGGTGTTTCATACCTCCTCTGGGGCTGTCTGGCAGGTCAGCAGGGCATCAAGAAACTCATACATGTACTGAAAACGAGAAAAAAAACAACTTAAACAGGGAAACATTTTGTGATTTTTTTTATGCAGATGAAGATTGTTACTGTTATTAGTAATAATTGTGCAGATGACACTAGGTAAGATGTGTTAATTAGAATAAAACCATTTGGCTCCGCTCTTGTGAATGAACGTTGCTCACCGGGGACAGGAACTTGTAGGTGAGATGGGCGTTTTCTGCCAGGATGTCAGCCGCCAGGTCAAAGTACTGTGAAAAATCCAGCAGAGACTTTAATGACATTTTAATGAAAGACTCGCAGCTCTCTTGGTGGGGTTTTTTTTTCAGCACTTTCCACTAGAACTCACACCGCATGAGTCCAAATCCCTTTGCTAACAGCGCTACTCCCTGCGTGGACGCTCACTGGTGGAAAATGCTGACATGTCACAGAGAGGCGTCGTGGTGTTTATGGAGAACAGCACGATAAATCTCAGAATAATGAAGTCAGCGTGAGCGCCGTCAGGGAGAGGAGCTGTTTACAGTTTATACAGCTGCAAATTAAAACTAACCGAATGGAAACTTTTTATTTACTGAGGAAAAAAGAAAAATATGGAAATGAATTGTAAAACTGTGTAACACTGGAACAGCAGATCTGCATGTCGATGCTTAAAGCTGGACCTCTTCGGTTTTTTCTTATCTGTCTTATACATAATGGTCCAATAGCAGATGCTTGGTTCAATTCAATTCAATTTTGATTATGTAGCACCAAATCACAACAACTGTTACCTCAAGGTGCTTTATATTGTAAGGCAAAGCCCCTGGAGCTGGTTCCACAGAAGAGGGGCCTGAAATCTGAAGCCTCTGCCTCCCATTCTGCTCTTAAATACTCTAGGAACCACAAGTAAGCCAGCAGTCTGAGAGTGAAGTGCTCGATTAGGGTGATACGGATTATTCAAGACCTCATATGTGAGATGAAGGGTTTCAAACATGTTTTCTTGGTTAAATTCTTATTTTGTTGGCATTTTTTCCATGACTTTTATGCTTCACTGTGTCTGCTTTTCTTTGTGTTTACTGTCACTTCCTGTCTTCCTGCCTGTGTTTTCCCGCCTCCTGCTCCTTCATGTTTCCTGCATTCCTGGTTTGCTCAGCCATGTGGACTTCCTTGAAGTGTTTTTTTCCAGGACTTTTGGAATCTAAAACAGCTTATTTCAGTTACCTGTACCTGAGCCGAGCTGCGAGAAGCCTTTAAGCCTTGCTGGAGCAGAGCGAATTATTTTCTACAGTGAGCACAGCAAGGTAAAAGACGCCTGATGAGGTGTCAGAAGTTTGCTGGACCACAGCAAGAGGTGGTCTAAAAGGCCAAATACCGCTAAGTACAGAACACTTCATTTTGCCGTGTTTCTACAACAGAATCAAAGCCTTCAGTGAGTTTGTGCCGCAGCAGGAAATATTAAAAAGGATCTTACTGTGCTTATTTCCATGTCCATATTTTTGTTTTTATTAAACCGTAATGTGTCTGAAACAAGCTGTTTTAGCTCTCTGCCTTCAAGACAACTTGCTTCTGATTGGCTGCCCCTCAGAAACATCAGCTTCAAAGAGCCAGCTGAGTGCCTAAGATGATCACAGCAAGGAAATCTGCTCTCAGTGACATCATACAGAGCCAAGAGTAAAAAAAAACTACCTGAAACTGAATGTTTAAAGCAGCCTTTGGCTCACAGGGATTACTTGTACCTGCACTGACTTCATTATCAGAAACTTTGGCCATGTTTAATATGAACATCCACCACGGGAACATCAGATATATGACAGAGAATCAAGAAATGCAGAACAGGTCCACTTTAAGTGCAAAAGTACCTAAAAAAGCGAAATGTTGACCAATCTCAGCAAAAATCAGCAGGACAAGGGAAAGCTAAAACTGCCTGTGCAGCCTTATAGAGAGACAGCTATCTCTGTGCTGAGGTGGAGGAGGTCAGTGGGATGCTTTGCTGCAGTTTGCAGATAAAATTCTGCTGAGCACCTCATGCTTGCAATAGAGCAGCAGCAGGTTTCCAAAGGTGACGGGGGGGAAGGAGGGCTGGTGCAGGAGGAAGGCCAGCTTCTCGAAACCCTCCGACGGTTTCGTGTCCATGTTCAACAGAGCCTGGTTGTGGAGGGTCACCGGGTCGAGCTCCTGCCAAAACACACACATTATGGTATTAAAGTACGTAATAGTGTACAACAAAATCGAGCAATATCACTTCATTTAAAGACTGCATTAGCGCACAACAACTGCACTATTTTTGACTTGAAGTCAAATGAATGCTGAAAGGTACATACAGACTTCAGATCAGCATACGCTCTCATTTGGAAGTGTTTTCAGCTCCAGCGAATAAAAGAGGCACAGCTGGAGCTAAAAAGCAGGTTTAAATTGTTGTTTGAGTTTTTCAAGATGATCAGACGTTCTGCCCGTCACTGTTTCTGCGTGTGAACAAAAATGTTCTGTTCACGATGCTCCATGTTCTGAGCTTAATTAAAAGTGGCCCCCGAGCACCATCACACCCGAGATCATGAAACAGAGCTGTAGCTGGGCTACAACAAAACAGTTTATGGTGATGGTGTGTCAAAAATCACATTTAATTGACATCACTTTAAAACAATGCTCAGAGCTGAGGATGTCTCATCTCCACTCTCGTGTCTCGCCTTCACCTCCTCCGCTCATGTCTCAGGTGGGAGGGACCGAGGAGGAGACGAATCGGGGACGTGCAGTTTGGGGAATGAAAAAGGCAGAATCACTCGGCCTGATTTTAGAAACTGAGACCTCCTTCAAACTGGCAGTCTGAGATTGAGCTCCAGGTCACAGTTAGGAGGACAGAGGAGACGAACCCCCACTGTCCCATGAGGGGGTACCCTACAGAGTCATGAACTGGAAAAGTGACACTGAGGGCTGCTGTTTAAGTTTGGCCCCACAGATCCACTTAAAAACATATAAATACATTAATTAAAATAAAATAAAAGGCTTTGTATTTTTCTACTACCTGTGCTGTTTAAGTGTTACTGGAGCTTTAACCTCTTCAGACTTGATCCTGTGCACCTTGGACGCAGGTGAAGCAACCCCAGAAACCTCGCCCTGTTTTCAGGTTGGAACAGCTTCTGGAGACTGCGAGCATTTGGGTAAATCTTCACTTCAACCGACGTTATCTGACTCCGTGCACTTTGCATTCTTTTCCACTAGGGGGCACTAGATGCTCTCACACAGGGAAGCCATGACTCAGTGGCAGTGACAGGCTGGACCAAGGACAGTGTCCCATCTGTACATTAATTTTAATGAAGTCATCTTAGGACGATAAAAATACCATCATTGCCTCCATGTAAGCCTTCACACCTACATCTCCATTCTAATCTTCTCTGTTATCCACAGGCTGTCAGACGGGCGAGCCCAGGCAGGCGGCCTTAATTCAAACGACTACAGCATATTCTCAACAATATTCATCTCCTTCCTTCCTTCTCCCTATGTGCTTATAACATGGCCTGAAGTCTTCATCCTAACAATAATTCATTTATGTTTATGTGGACCTCCATAAGGAGCCCCCAAAGTGTGACTGCAAACAGTTTCAGGTCCTTACCTCATCTGATCTCGGGGGCATGTCTGTCAGAGCCTCCTGAGCTGTTTTCACTGCAGGAATCCACGTGGAGCACAGCAGAGAAGAAAACAGTTCATGTTAGTGCACACAGAGGATTTCTGCTGAGGAATTTCTCTCTGAGAGAACGTTATACACCTGGACAACCTAAACACAACAGAGTCTCAACAACTTCATAAAGAAAGTCAATAATCATCATTTGACGGTGCCCCCTGTGGAGCTGCTTTCAGATGTGTTGAGTCCATTCCTCAAATATAATAAAGCTGATTTTTTATCCTCATTCTCTCTCCCTACCTTCATGCCATTCAACTGTCAGTATCTAATAAAGCAACAGTGTGAGACATGTCAGGAAATATATCCACTTTTTCCACAAAACAACACTTTTTCTGCAAAACATAAAGTTAGGATTTCTTCTTATTGGACTAAAGATATTCCACTGGTCCTCTCCACACCACTGTCTACATCTGGGGTGTCACACAAATTTCAGTTTGAATTTATTCCCAAGTGGACTGCACCACTGAATTGCCTTCTTTTAGTGTTAATGCTGCAGTAACACTGGAGAAAACAGTGTCTGGAGACCAAAGCACGACCAAATTTATTACAATGACCCTCTCGAAGCCTTTGAAATGGTTCACGGGAAACAGATCTGCAACTCTGCTGCATCATGACGGCGATAAAACGGCAATAAGACCGAGTCATTCTGAGACTGACCGGGGTCAGGCTGGCAATTACATGCAGTCTGTTTGTGATAATATGGTGATTAACTGAGATAAACTGGCAAAAACAACAAATCTGTTATTGTCTACATACACAGAAAGAGCCCAGCCTGTAAGTCATAGATATGAAACAGAAATTCCTTCACAAATAGTGACGTAGTTGCTGCAGGACAGCGATGTAACTGCAGAATGACACAAGCACTCAGCAACCTTCCTTTTATATAAGAACCTAATGAGAACAGAACCAGACGGCAACCAGTGCAGACACACTCAGACTGACTGCAGCATGTTGGCAATTAGTCAGCAATTATTTGCAAACCTTCACCAATCTGTCCGCGTTCAGTCTGAGTCGGACCAAAATTGTTTGAAGACACGTTGCCTCCCACCAGGTCACCTGTGCAATCACCTTGAAATCAAAAGGGGCCGCCGAGAGGCTGAGGGTGCTGCGCAAACTAAGCTTTCAGGTCAGGATGCCAAAACTCGGCAGAGTGTGCGGGTTCATCTGAGAATCTAGGAAAGCCAACTATCGCTACGTCATAAAGTTCTTTTACTTTTAATCCCGTGAGGTCTGAGTCCTCGCTGGTGATGATGCTAATATTCTGGAAAATATATAGTCTTTGATGTGTGTCGGAGTAAATTTTCTGTCCCGAATATTTTTTTAAGTGTCCTGAACCTCCAGAGAACCATCTAAGGGTCGGGTTAGGTTCACATCTATGAAGCCAAAATATCTTTAAACTCGAAGTGTCTAGCATGTGTCTGAGATCAAACCACAGCCAAACCAACGGTGACGATGAGATTAATGAGAAACGTTCAATAACCAAAACGTGCTCAGGATGCCCCCTAAAAATGTTTCTTAGCTCCGTATCTGCAGCCTGGGTGCAGCGCCTCATCCTTCCATCTGTTTCATGCAGCAGGTGATGCAGCTCTGCGTCCTTCTGACAGAGCCGGCCGTTTGATGTGGGCTTCCTTCCTGCATGTCGTCCTCTGATCACTTTTCTTGAAAGCTTTGGTCTGATAATGTGTCAGAGGATGGAGAAAGAAAGGAGGACGATCCTGCTTTTGAAGATAAAAGGAAGCTTTACAAGTTCTCTTGCAGCTGATTTTCATCTGTTTCTCTCGGTTTCTGTTCCTCTTACTAACAGGGCAGTGACCTGGTTTAGGACAGAAATCACTGAACCTGCAGCTGAGTAACAATAACCCAGGTAAACGCACAAACAAGCAGTCCTTTCAGGTAAAAATTTAAAGGACTGGAAAAGATCCAGACCATCTACACTAAAGGGATTCTTATCTGACAATTTGAATTTTGCACGATTTTGCTTAAAATAATACCCGACACTTCACAACAGGCAGCAAAAATTACTGACACGTGAAACCACAACGAGTTTTACAGACCTCTAGGGTTAACTGTGGCCTACAGAAAAAAGCAGGGGCGGCTTCCTGATGTTTCTCAGCTGTTGTGTGTTTGCTGTATCTGAGCGCTGGCTGCAGTTCACTTCACAGCCACCGGTGTCATTAACAACAACGTTCTGAGAGCACGCAGAGCTCGCCTGTCGCCTCACTGCCTCCCTACGTGACGTGTTGCACCCTGAGGTTCTTACACTTCTTCAGCTCGTACTCGATGGCAGCTTTGAGGTTGAAGGCTTCGATCAGGGCTGACTGATGCAGGACCAGCGTGTTGCCAACGCTGTGGATGTCGATGCCTTCGGTCGTCATGCCGATGCTCAGCTCTGACAAAAAGAAAAAAAAAAAATATGAACAAAAACAAAACATACTGCTCAAAAGAAAATGACCTAAAGCCAATAAGAATCTAAAAGAGCAGATAACGAGAGGCATTTTTACCTGGATGCTCCCTGATTCCACGGTCGATGATCTCCTCGATATACTTGAGGGCCTGACTGTGGTTCTTCAGGCTGTAGTACGTCAGGGCAATGTTGTAGGACAACGCTGAAACACAACGGAAAAGAAGCACAAACAAGACTCATCACCGATCGGGATATCCTCCTGCTATTAATGAAAGTATAAAACTAATTTAGAAGGCTGGATAACATTACAGCCCAAATGTCATAACAGAAAACCCTTCAGCAGACATCTAATTACATACTGCAAAACTATTTTATCTCTAATTTGGAGGCCTGAAATCCTCCATGTTGTTTACTCTCCACTTCAGGTAAATGCAGCCAAATGGTACCAAATATCCAGGAATATGAATATCATGTTGCACAACTTGATGCCCAATCTCATGTCTATAGACTGGAAAAATAAAACCTCACAGACGTCTGTTTGGTGATAAAATCCTCCCACTTTATATCAGGTGGGAGGATTAAAAAAAAAAAAAAAACACAGGATGAACTTTGAGTGTACGATCGTTTTATCCGAAATCAATTCTTCTTCAAATTTGAATTAAAGATGAATTTGAATCAAATCCAAGTTGGTTTCTGGTTCTTCTTGTTCAGCAGAAATAAAAACCATCCAGAAGAATCTGAGTGTTTTCAGTTTATCTGTCAAAATTTAAAAAAAAAAGGGGACCCTATAGAGAATCGAACTCAATCTATTTTTTCTGAATATATTAACACTCGTGAGAAAATTCATAGAAGGACGCAGAAAAAGATATCATACAGTTTCCTTATAATAAATGTATGTACAAAAAAAGAGAGATCCATATAATTGATGTCTGGGGCAATTAGGGGTACAAAAAAATGTATCAATGGTGACAAAAGGATTAGAGGAGGACCGGGTAAAAGTTACTCAATAATTTTGTTGCAACAAAGCAAAATGTGTGAAAATTTGCTATTTTCACTATTTTGGGGTCCAGAGGACAAGAAATGAAGGAATAATTCTGTCTGACATCAACATCAGTCCATCTCCACCGTCCTGAACTGCAGTTTGTGATGGTTCTTGTTC
Source organism: Australoheros facetus (assembly GCA_030220045.1). Lineage (NCBI taxonomy): Eukaryota > Metazoa > Chordata > Actinopteri > Cichliformes > Cichlidae > Australoheros > Australoheros facetus. Next base: position 17,964 of record JASGAU010372681.1, read on the forward strand.
TGCTCTACAGCCCTGTGCAGCACAGGGTACCATCTCCCTGTGAATCTCCAGAGAAGAACTGAGACTAATGTCACCAGCTGAGGTGGAGACAGAGTATGTTCAACCACAGGCTGAGAGACTCTCTGGGGCTCAGCAGAAAAGATGGGCGCAGCCTCCACGACGCCACCCACTCGTTAGTGAAGTCCCGTTAAGAAGTCTCGAGATGAAAGTTTCACCATCTTGGTGTTTTGAAACACAAGCGAGGGGTGGATCTGACTCTGAGATCACATGCTCATTGGCTAACCACTTGCGACTGACAAATGGTCAGCCAATGAGAATATAACAGATAATTCTACTTTCTGACTCCAACCACTTACAAAGTACCAAACTGGTAACTAAAGCCATAAAGTCATCAGGAACGTGCTGAGGTCACAGAGCGAGGGTGAACTTCTATAGGACTGGAAAGCTTGTAACCTCAGGTCCTTACCATACATCGCCCCCTGGTGGCCATTAAAAAGAATTCAATTTAAATGCATTTCTAAGTTGGCTTCACTTTTCAGACCCAGGAACCACGCCCATCTTTTATACTGTCCCTGGACTCAGCCTACTGGCACAGTAACACCAGACAGGAAGGGCTGGTCTAGCTGGCTGGAAGTGACCACCAGCAAATCAACAGCATTGTGCAAAATGCAAAATATACCTGCGCAGCCCACTCAGGTAAAGCTTATGTGTAGGAAACATGTCGAAACTATTTTATGTCCATGTGAGATGAAAACATTTCTACTTCAGGAAAAACGTCTCTTGACACTGGATCATGAGGGCCCACAGACTGTGGATTCTCCCACAGACTGTGGATTCTCCCACAGACTGTGGATTCTCCCACAGACTGTGGATTCTCCCACAGACTGTGGATTCTCCCGACGCCACCGACTATAAAAAAACGGAGGACTAGCTTCTTGTTTGTGCGCACGAGGAACTGTTTGGTTCAAGGTCGCTTTTATATGGAGACACAGCAAAAACAGGAGAGGGTGTGTTTTTAACTGATCACCTGGCATATATCCCAGCACTTGCATGGCAGACATGAACTTCTTGCAGGCCTCTTCGTACTTGCCCTCCTGGTAAAGCAAACAGCCCATATTGTAGACGTAGTCCGGGTCGTCCGGCGGCAGCTGCTCCAACAGCGACTTCAGAAACACGGCAGAAATTTATGTTAATGAAGGCGTGTTTGGCTGCAGATAATAAGGATTAATCTGCTGCTATATTGAGCAGAAATGGCATCATGTGTATGTGTTAACAGATGACGTGTTAGAGCTCGTCACCTTGGCAGCAGAGTAGTCTTCCTCACAATATTTGATGCTGGCCTGCAGCTTGACCATCTGTGCCAGAGAGAGACAATAAACCGAGGGTAAAACAGGGACACGGCAACGCGGCCAAGTGCTTATTTTAATATGGGGCAAAACAAATAAAATAAAACTAAGAACCAGTGCAAAGTGTCATTTGTAATCCAAACTGTCATCTATAACAATTTTCACGAGCTGGTTTTCCCACATTAAAACACTTTCTCCAAAACTTCCCTCATCCTCTGAACTCCAAGCAGATGCACATAAAAGGGAATTAGAAAAGTGTTTTAATGAAAGGAACACAAAACAGAAGCATGAGGTGTGAGCTCAGGACTGTCAGCGGTGTGAATAGATGGTGTGTTCAGCGTTGTTTAGTGCACGAAAACAAACCAAGGAGCCACCAAAATCCAAGCAGGTGTCTCAGAGAGGGAAGCCGCCCAGCAGCTGAGCTGCGAGGGCTTTTGTGGAGCGTTGGCGTGCTGCTGATCATAAACAAGCTGTACCTGCACACTGAGCTGCCACACAGACAGGTGGAAAGGAAGGCACGACAGGAGGGCCGTCACAGTAAAACTAATTTATGGGGTGGGGCAGGAAAAAATAGATTTTTAAATTTACAAGAAAAAAATGGAAAGTTTATGAGCAAAGAACATAAATATAAGAGTAAACTTGCCATTTTTAAAAAAAAAATCATAAATGTGCTACTCTTTTTCTCACAAGGTTTCCTTTTTTTCCCCAAGTTTTACAGGGTTTTTTTTTTCTTAGAAATTTTCATGGTTTTTCACCAATTTTGATTATTTTCTCACAAGTTTGCCATTTGTCTTTTAATGTAGTCTTGACGTTTCTCTGCCTGTAAAGTGTATTTAGGAGCATGTGTGAGAATTTAAAAATGTTTTTAAGATTCAGTGCAACAAACAAACCCTAACCTGAGGGGACCAAAGAGTCACGTGACCGCTGCTTCCAGCTGACTCAGTCGGTCAGTTGAGCCGGAGAATTTTATTTTTAATGTATTTTTTTTACAGGTGCAAACGATTTATTTTTGCCAAAATTTTAAAAGTGACATGTTGAATAAATTCATTTTGATGAAATGTCACATTATTACTTTTGTTATGTCATTTCCTCTCGATTAGAAGACTCTGATAAATGCTATAATTTGTGATTTTTTTGTAAAGAAATGACACATTTCCGCCCTGATGCCCGGCTTTGGTGTTAAAATTGATGCATCGGCTGCCTTGTTGTAACTTTCCGGCCATTGTTGCTGAGTTATAAACATTTTTGTTTGCCTTAGTTCATTTGTTGTGCATTTATGGGCCATATGCATTTGTTAGAACACGTCTGGTGAACAAATGCTCCCCGTGATGGAGATCGTGGAACAGATGGTGTAAAAAATTCTGTACAAATAAAGTGGAATCATTCGTGAACTGCCAAATTTGAAGCAATGATGGAACACCTGGACCACAACACTTCCAACTCCTTGTTTATTTATTTAAAACACACACACTGAACCCAGCAGTGTGTGTGTGTGTTCGCGCGTGTCTGCTGTACCTTGGTGTGGCTGCCTTGGTTGTCCAGTGCAAACGAAGCCTTGGTGGCCTCGGGATAAGCACCAGCTTTGTACAGGGACTGGGCGTAGTACAGTTTATACTCCTCCACCTCCGAGTGCAGCTGTGTGAGCTGCTCGTAGCACTCCGCAGCGTTGGCGAAGTCCTGGATGTGATAATAGCAGAAACCGAGCAGAGACAGCGCCGCCCTAGACTGAGACACAGGTGAAAGGTAGAAAGAGAGTGACCAACTGGGGCACACCTGTGGAAAAAACACCCACCTCACCTGACGATGTCTGCTGCTCCATTTTAAGATTTTAACTGCTTTTTAAGACCTCATTAAATAAAAATGAAGACAGAACAATTACAAAATCATGTATCGCAACAGTGCAACAGACAGTGGGCCAGATTTACTAAGCAAGGCTGCAATGTGCAAAAATGAATTGATGTAGCCAGTTCATGTCAGTCATGACCAATGCAATCTACTGAGAGCAGCGCAAATTAGCAGGGCAAAAGTGAGGGAATCTGATGAAGGAGTGCGTAATCTACTGCCCAAAGTAGTTAGACAGGTACCTTTGTAAGCACAGGTTTTATGCATCTGCTTCCCTTTGGACACAGCATGGCAAATCAGATCAATGAGAGGCCGCTGAAGGAGAATTAATGTGTTTTTGATCCAAAGAAGAAGCCTTCTGTTTAAAAATGAGCCCCATTAATTGCTGTATTTGGACAGATATTTCAATATGGTATGCAATAGCCCCCAACACCAGGAAAACTCCCTAAATCCATCCATCCATCCATCTTCTTCCGCTTCACCTTTTCAGGGCTGACAGTCAAGCTGTAATGTTTCAGAGCTCTGTGCGCACTGCTGAGAAAAGCCACAGACTTTTCTCTGAACTGTTCCCTACGGATTGATTTTTGTGTAGAAATGTGACTAAAAACCTGAAACAGGGCAAATCCATCAGTGTGCAGAGAAACTTGGCTGCCAGTAATAAGACATCACACAGAAAAGGGTAACTGTGGCTTTGAGTGGTCACATATAAATGCCAGTGAGTTAACAGGTTAATAACTCAACAAATGTGTCATGTGATGTGCTTGGTTTCAGACTCTTTTTTTGTTGTTGTTGAGGAAAATCATTCTAAAATAGGACCGTCTGCATGGAGGAGAGGAGAGAATGCTGTACTGCTGTCGATTGAGATCACAACACTGTGTGTGTGTGTTCATATTTTGGCAGTGTAAGTGACCCTCCCTTTACTGAGAAACTTTATGATTTTTTTTTCTCAGTTATTCCTGTTTCTTTCAGTCTTTTACTGGGGGTGTTGCAAAGGTATTTGAGGGGTGTTTACCCTGAAATCCAGAGTTGGAGACATCCTGAAATACTGTGTGTATACTGTGTGTATTTTCCCCAAAGACTGACAGACTTACCTTCGTGTGTTTTTGCAGCTGGCCGTTCAGGATGTGAATGGCCTCCACATACTGACCATCTTTAATCTAAAGAAAGACACAAATTTACTGAGAATAATTAAAATATGTGGATTAATTATCACTCGCTTTAAGCTACATGTACTGCAGCACTGAGGACGTCAGAGTTTAACTATCGTTACAAACCTACAGACACGGCAGAAGTTTACATCTTATAAAATTTATTTCATGAAACTGTATGCCGAATGTACGAAAAGTACATCACAGTTCCGGGAAAGTAATTCGTCTTGAGGCATGTCCCATATTAAAGATGAGACATTAAAATTAAAAATGTGTGAATGGAGTTTGGTTCGTGCTGTGCAACTGCTAGCTCAACACTATAAGCTCAGACGCTAACTAAAGGACTGTGTTCTCACCAGTCCGTAGATCGTAGCCGTGTACTCTCCGTCCTTTATAGCTGCCATTGCTTCAGACCTGCGCTCTCATCAAACACAAACCGCTCGCGGCTCCGCGTTTCCCAAAATCTCGATCTAGCTAGCATTGAGCTAGCTTCTGCTTAGCGACGAACGGAGAGCATAGCAGCTGTTACTTAGCAACCGAGGATGGCTGAGAGGGACGTGTCGGACGTATGTACCAGCCAATCACCTTCGAGGATAAACGTATTTTTTTCTAGAACCTTTATTTTCTTGTTGTCCGGTTTACAGTGTTCACGTTTCAGCAGAAAACATCTGTATTTCTTCTTGTGACGCTTTTATATTACATTTTCTGGAAAACAGCACTCACAACGATACAGAACAACACATATTTTACTATTTGCTTTCATTTTCCACGTGTATGTGTGAATTTAGTCTTTTTCGTTGCTTTCTTGTCATTTTGAGCCTTTCTGTAGTTGTTTGATGTGTATTTGTGTTAATATGTTTTCTGTAGTTTACGTCTCTTTCTTGTCATTTTGTCTCTTTTTGCAGTTGGTAGCTTTCAGTTTCGGTTTGGTAGTTTTTATGTGCCTTTGCAGTCATTTTTGCTCCTGTTTGTCTTGGTTTTGCATCTTTCTTTTGTTTTGTTTCTTTACTTTTTGATTTTGTATGTGCCTGTTGATGTTTTGTCTCTTTGACTGTTTGATTGGCTTGTGAGTGAGAATATTAACCATCACCACTGACCTCTGATCCTTTGTGCTCTTGGGCCTGTGCTTTGCAGGCCTGTTCTTCCATATGTTTTACACATGACTCCTTATTACTTATTGCCTACAGTTCTGTTTTCTTCCTCTTTTTCCTTCTTCTCCTACAGCAGAACACAAGCACAGGCTGCTAAAATCTACCGATGAGCTCATATCTGGAAGATTTAGGAAAAGAAAACACACACACACCAAACAGTGGCTAAAACAGATGAAACCTGGAGCTTTGCCTCAAACCCAAACCACACTGTGCTGACCACCGGGCCTCCATAATGACGGAGGGAAGGCTCGATGCTGAGTGTGTAAATGCGAGAGTCTAACTTTTCTTTTTTTAGTGTTTATATGCATGTGCATGCATGCTTGTGTGTAGCAGGGGTGTGTGTGTTTTTTTTGTTCTCTCTCTTTCTGGTACTTTCTGCACTTCTTGCATGCCCGTCACTCACTTCTGTTGGGACAAGTGAGAAGCTTTGCAGCAGAGGAACTGCAAAACAACAGGTACACATTAACATTAGCAGGTATGTGGAGAGATATTGATCATTGATTTACATTTATTTCATAGTTGGTGATTCAGAAAAGGGAAAGGAGCGCTGTCAGAGACATCTGTATTTAATGGTAGTATTTTATGTCTTTTTTTTTTTTTCTTGTTTCCCAGTTGCTTTATTTTGATTTAAACTGCTGCATTCCTACTTTGCTGCAAGAAAGCCTGAGCTGCATAAGTCTAATGCATGTTTGAGATGAAACTGAATGAGGCTCTTTAGTAATGCTGAGCATGAATATAAATCAGGCATCTGACATTTTAATATTGAAGAAGTGTTGGGAATGTTTTTGTGTGACTTTCTTTACTGCAGGGCCAAACTTATTTCATGGTTGCCAGATTGAGGCTGGATGGAGCTGATGAGATTTTGGTCGCTTAAAATGTTTGTTAAGGAGAAATCTGCAGCAGAGACAAAGGCAAAAATCTGTGTCTGTGTGTGTGGTTATCCATTGGATCCTGAGGGAGTGTGTATATCTCCACTATGGGTGGTCAAGTGTGTTTCATTGGTTTAAGGATATGTTTGAGTCCTGAGTAAGTGATGGGTTTGCATGAAGATAATCTGGTTGTCGTCTGCAGACCCGCAGGAACAGTTGTGCTCATGGCACTTAATCTGTGCTGTTATGATTATAAACTCAAAGTTGGAGGAAGACTGGGTTATAGTTAATAACAATGCTGGTTATATAAAAGTTTTTTGACCGTTTGCTCCATGGCACAGCTTTGTGTTTGTACTATTTAAAGGTGCAGTTCCTCTTATGGGCACTGGACGATGTTCCAAATAATCTGGCTGGAAATACTAAAATCAATAAAGTTTTTGCAAAGAATATTTTGGCATCACTCAACACCAGACCCTTTATAATGAGTCCCGCTGCTATGCATGATGAGTTTAGTCCAGGGGCTCTGGTTTCCTCAGACTGGTGATTTTAAACTGGCGGGGCTGGATAAGCAGCTGGAGAACACAGATGAATATATACTTTATATTTTACAGGCGCAAAGACTGTTCTCTCCAGAGGAGTTTGCACTGATGTATCCATAGTTTTTAACTCCCATCCAGGTTCTGTGATCAGCATCAGTTACCATGCTGATTTAGCAGGTCAAAAGAGACATAGTTCACTTAGACATTGGCTTCATAATACTCCCCTCAGAGGTCCAATTCAGTGACTCCAACTCACTGAGGTGAAGCCTAGCAGAAAGCTAGCAGCTACAACCACCTGTGTCGCCATTCACCTGTCAGTCAAAGAGGCCACGCCCCTAAATTTAAATTTTAAGGGGGGAAATTAGCCATAGAGACTAAAGCAGTTTCTGTATCAGACTATAAACGTTGTCAAGCTAATGTTTTAACATGGGAGTCTATGGGGACTGACTCACTGCTGGAGCCTTTGCTGGACACCAATGGAACTGCAGTTTTTGGCACTTGAACATGTTTCAGCCCCAGAAACACTTACTTTAGTATACCCGCCCCCCACCACCACCCCAGGACCCTGTGTTTATGAATGCTGCTTCCAATGCTTCAAAAAGGCTTCAAAATGAGTAGTCCTGAAACTTGTTCCAAAAAAATACAGCTGTAAAACAAGAAACTCTGTCATCAATCAAGTCTCCCCAGAAAGAGCCAAAATAGACACACCAATGTTAAATATAGCTGGGTGAAATAAACCAGAATTATCCTTGAAATGGCTTTAAATGCTGTCAGCTTCAGTCTGAGGTTACAGCAGGTTTATTTCTTCTTAAACACACGTGGACAGGAAGGCCAGCTGTATAGTCTACTCCAGCCTCTGTGTATTTTCGCAGGCATGTGCGGGACAAACACCAAGTTGCTGAGGTAGTCTGTACTCGGCGTGCCTCTGCAGCTCTCCTCCAAGCCGCTCTGTCAGTTCAGGTTTGTGCATCAGCTCTCTGACTTGAGCTCGGACTCGCTCCTTAATGCGAGCTGACTGCAGGAGCTGAGAGTTTATCGCCCCGGGGCTTCCTCCTCTGTTCCACCCCTGACATGCTTGGAAGACTTAGAAGTTTGTACACCCAGAAGTTAGATTTCCTTTCTCTCTGCTTTATTAGGACTGATAGACACAGTGGTAGCAAAGCCATATAAGGCTTTACACAGCACTGAGGAATAATGAAATCCCTACAGCATCCTTACTTCAGCCGTACAGAGCAATGTTTCCTGACAGAACTCACAGATATCTGTTTTTCAGCAGGAGGAAATCTGCATTTCATAAGGCTGAGCCCAAAGAAGCAGCTTGAATATACGATTCAATTATTTTAATGTCATGCAAACAACCAAACGTATCGACATGTCTGAGTCATTTGAATCTGATGCAGAACCTTTGGTGATTCGCTGGTGACATAATTAAATTACTGCAGCGCCTAAGTTAAACCGTCTCTGCCAATTATTTCTAAATCAATCAGTCAACCAGTAAAAGAATCAATTTTTACACAGCAGAGTTTATTCAAAGTGGTCAATAAAAGATGAGGTGACATAAAATCCCAGAGTCTGCGTGTGAAGCCAGCAAATAAACAAGGATTAAAAGAGACACGTGGGACCCAAAGGGGCCCGAAGCAGGAAAAAACTGCCTGAAACTGAATATTTAGAGGAGACTGAAGTGTGAGCTTCTTCATTATTTAAAATTTTGGCCAAGTTTATTTATATGTGTATCCTCTGGTTGAGCAGTATAATAGGTAATAATGGAAAGCATAACAGGCCCCCTTCAAGAAGGGCCGAATAAGATTCCATATAAAATTAAGGTTAAAACTGACATCGTTGTAGGTAATGCACCGATTTATTCTAGAGAAAAGGAGACTAATTATCTGGTCATTTCATATATATGGGCCAGCTGGGATAAGTTACTAGTTCATCACAGGGCTACAGTTGACCATTTACTCACATATTCACACCGATGGCCAATTTAGAGTCACCAGTTATCTTAACATGCATGTTTTTGGACTGTGGGAGGACCCAGTGTCCCCAAAGAACCCACGTAATCACAGGGAGAAAAAAAAAGCTTCAGGGTCACCTGATCCAGCCTTAACTATAAGCATGATCAGAGGGTGTCTGTCTCCTGAACCCAAACTGGGAGCTGGTTCCACAGAAGAGGGGCCTGATAGTAAGTAAGTAGCTACATGTGGATGTGGTGGATCACAGGGAGCCATGTGGCCATGAAGAGGTCTGAAAGTGATCACCAAAACCTTAAACTGAACCGTAAACTTTATGGGGAGGCAGCGTAAAGAGGACAGAGCTGGTGTTACATTGGCGGCCTCGCAGATCCGTGGAGGATTTGCTCAGGCAGAGGAATGACGAATTAAATAAGTGAGGTGTGATGAAATAAAAGCATGTATGATCACGTTCATTGCAGATTTAGGCACAATATATTTCAGACGGGCAGATGATGAACACAAGTTCATGCAAGACGCCCAACATATCTGAACTGAACACATGATCCAGAAGGTTCTGCCCCCTTTTCACTTTTAGAACCTCCAGGAAACAGAAGTCTGAGAGCGAAGAGCTCTGGTGGGATCGTACGGTACTGCGATCATTTAAAACTTTGTATGTAAAACGAAGGATTTTAAATTCACTTCTGGAAAGAAGCTAATGCTGTATAACTGAAGACTGGAGTTTTTAGAACAGCCTGATTGTAAAGCATTGCAACAGTGCAGCCTCGCAGTAACACATGTGTGGACTAGTCTGAGCATCGCTCTGAGACTGGATGCTTCTAATAGTTACAGTACAGATCAGACTAAAGACGGCTGAGATCTGTTTAATGTTGACGTGTTTTCACGTTTTCTGATAAATATGTTGCATTGTATGATACAACCACTAGGCTGCGGTGGGCTGTGTGGTCTGGATTAAACAGGGTGATAACAGTGAACATGAGCAATCAAAGTGGGGCTCAAATGAATCAGAATGACCCTTCCTCCTCATCAGTTCTCTCTCCTGCTTCTCCCTCCAGGTGCTGCTGCCATCATGGCCTCCAGGCTGAGCGTGCTTCTGCTGCTGCTGCTGGCTGTCTCCGCCGTAACGGTGCTGGCCCAGAGGCGACGCCCGGCGTCCAAAGCCACCAGCGAATGGAACCACAAGGATGGCTGTGAGCACCCAGATTACTCTCTGTTTACTCTGGGTCACAGGTCAAGTTCAGGGCCCATCATGATGATGTCAAAGCTAGAGGTGAAAGATCACACCGTTCAGAGAAATCCTGTCTGTTAAATCTGTGAATTCAAATGTAATGTAAATTATCTTCAGCCTGCTCGGGCTATCTGAGATTATGAGGACAAAGGTGCAGCGCTCCTATTAATCCCTGGGTAACTAAAGAAGGCTTCTAAACTCCTTTAAGAGGCTCAAACAGCAGCCTGCTTAAACCTGAATTAAATTTGATCTGAAGTGAATAGGACCTCTGGGGCTTATTTGTGACCGTGTGTTAAAAATTAGCAGTGAAGTGTGTGCTGTGACTTTCTGTCCCAGCTGACAGGGTGAACATGCGCAACGTGGCCAACCTGACTGAGGTTCTGGACAACTGGAAGTTCGACATAATCAACCAGATGAAGGGACTCCTGCAGAATGACCACCAGTCTCTCCTGCCGGACTACGCCAGGTACGAGAGGACGACCTCATTCATTTGATTTTGTTGCTGCCAAACAAAGTTACGGTTGTCAAAAATCCCACGGCACACAAAGGAACCGCTGATGCGCCTTACAGTTTGGATCTACTGTGTTCCCGCTGTAATATGGATTAATGCAGTGGCTGTATGTCAGTATCATCTCACTGCAACACAACCGACAGGCACATGCAGAAGTCCTGAAATCCAAAACCAGCTCATGAAGTGGCTGATTTACTGACAACTGTGTGAAAAGCTGTCATCAAGACAAACGTAAAGCAGAAAGCATATATTTAGGTCTTTTCTCGCTACGTAAATCGGTGTCAGTGACTTTTTCACTGTGAAAAGCAGAATGGGAACAAACTGTTCCACACGAGCGAAGTGGAAGAGTCTGTCTCTGAGAGGCACCACAGGAATGTGCTTTAGCCTGCGGGCTGGAAATGAAGCTGAGGGTTTGCTGGGTACGCTCTGAGGCCGATGCCGTCGTAAGAAACTGCGATTTAAACATCAAAACAAGCCGGAGTTTTTCCAGAAGGGAAGTCTGCAGCTTCCTGCCTCTGACCGCGGGTCAACATCACTGTGGTCCAGAAGTTACATAAGCAAAGCTGCAGACATGTTTCTTATTAGACATGATTCTCACATAAAAGTGTTTCTGCTTTTCAGATTTTCTGTGGAAACTCAGATTGCACTGCTGGTCACTTTCATGCATGTAGGAGGTTTCACTAAATGTTTTTCCTTCTATTAATTAAAGCTTTCTGTTACAAATGTCTTCATTTACAAAGACACACACACAGACACGTACACACATATATGTGCATTAGAGGATGAAGGACAATGTGAACATCACGTACAGATAAGTAAAATCAGCAGGAAAAAGACTCCCTTTGAACTATAACAGGAAGTAGTAACTGCATAGAACTAATTGGGTTTCTGGTGCAGTTCAGGCAGCGACAGGCGTCATACACACATCAACAAAACGGATCCTCTGAACTGCAAAGAGTGAAAGTTACGCCTGTGTCGAGCAGGCGGCAGTTGGTTTAACAGCAGAGGATGAGGAGGAAATTAAAATGTCTTCTAATTACGAATATGTGTGTTCAAGATTTGTGTGGTCTTCTTTCGCTCTGTGTTCAGGATCCAGCCGCTGTCTGAGGCCTTGGATGACCTCTACAAAGAGTTCAATGCTCTTAAGACTCACCTGGGCGACCTGACTGAGAAATTCGCTGCCATAGAATCTTTCATCGACGAGGTCAAAGCCAGCCGCTCCAGCAACGCCAACACCAACACCAATGCCGACTCTAACACCAACGCTGACTCCAGCACTGGCTCGGCTGTGGCTCCGGTTGCCAGACAGCCAGGCAGGAGGATGGTGAGGAAAAAGCCCTCCACTTCGACCTAACCGGACAACTACGACGAAATCCTTCCTCTCTGACGTTTGCTTCTTCTCAGACTGTTTGTCTCTGAAGCTAATCCTCATTTAACTCTCTTATTATTAGAGTATACAGTGTGGTGAGCGTTTGCATGTTCATGTGCATGTGCAAATTCAGAAAAATGCCAAAATCAGCCTGAAAATTGGCTATAGTCAATTTACTAATCAATGCAATTAGTGGACAGAGAACCTAAAAATCATGCTCCTCTTTCATTCACTTTTCTAAGACTCCACAGTGAGCTTTTTCATCATCATTATCATCAGGTGAGAGCTCCCACGTGTGGCTGTGTTAACCTGTTTAGGGTCCCTGGAGCCCTCAGCCTGGCGCCTTATATTCACCTCCATTATACCTGTCAGTTTTCTAATTTCCTCAAAGCCACCCAGAGCACACATGCCAACACTTTATTATTGGCAAGCAAATTAATGCAACACTGCCAGAAATGATCTGATAGCAGCTGCTTCTTGTGTTATTTTTAGTGCTTAAAGAATGATAATAGATCCTTTTCCCTATTTTCTAGCATTTTATACATGTTATAAAAGAAAATAAAAGCCTGACGTGAAGATGTTGAAAGTCACCGCTGGCTGCAGGCTTTTGGTTCGTCTGTGATGGAACGATGTGACCTTGATGGAGGTTTTCTTTGTGTTGATTATCTGAAAAATGAAATGAAAAGCAGAGCTCACCTGAATGTGGAGCCTCGGGATCCAGAAGGATCTAGATCAGTTTGTGTTATTTCTTTGAGAACATCTCAACAACAATGTCTAGTTTTCATGATTTGAGTTTGTTGTGTATTTGTGAAGATATGACACAAAATACCTGACATGATCCTCTCTCTCTATGAATTCCAGGATCCAGACCCATCAAACCTGTTCTTAATTTTCTAATTACAAACGAACCAAAGCAAAATGGAAATAAAAGCAGTTTTTCACAGATAAATGATCTTAATGTTTTGTTGCCTTATTCAGGCCTCCCTGTGTCTGCACTCTGCATGCTTATTATACAAACATGTATACTGGTTTGTGCTTACTGCTGCAAATAAACTCATTGCATTCACTCAAGAGTTCTGCTTCAAACTTCTTCAAAAATGAGGTTAATTTGATCCGAATGAGAGGGAATTGTCATTTGTGTAGAGCTCGTGATGTCACCAGCAGTGTATTATGGGACTGTTGTTCACAAAAGTCCAAGTATGTAAGCAGAATATATGGAGATAGATGCTGCTTTTTCAATCCAGTTCAAAGGTCAGATAACCTTGAGTAAGCACTTGGTGGGAAGAAACCTCCGGCAGAATCAGGCTCAGGGAGGGGCGAGCGGTTGGGGGTGAAGGAGGGAGACGGAGACACGGAAACTCCCAGGGATGCTGGGGGAGAAGAAAGGTGAGTTAGTCCAGGTAGGTTACTGTGAATTGGTGGTACTGGATTGATCCAGAGTTTGGCTTACTCGGAGAGAGGGAGCAGGTTGTAACGGGCTGGGCCGCTGGCAGATGAGGATGAGAGGACAGTGATTCAGGGGTTATTTTCCAGCAGGAGAACACATCTGGTTGCAAGGTTGTCCTTCAGGCACACAGGAAACTCTGGGAGACCTTAAGCACTGTAAAAAAGAACAAACAAAAAGAAAACAGTAGAACACACAAAAGCTCTCTAGGAGCCTGATTACCACACCGAGTCCATATATAAGCTCCAGATGAGGCTGATGGGAAGCAGGTGCACGTTGAAAGGCAGGACTACGACAAATGTTCTTTGAGTCACCACTAAATACAGAATGATGAATTTGAAAAAGTGCTGCAGACCTGGCAAAAACCATCTGTAGGTGTTTTTTTTTTTGTGGCTAGTAATCACAACACATTTAACTGTTTACACGTTGTTAGACTGTTGCTATGTTACACACCTTAGATTTGGCTGTTACCCTGGGTGTAGCTACACTGTAGCATAGCTAGAAAGGAAATCCTTATGCTTTAGTTTGGAAATGCGTCAGTGATCGTGACTGGATATTATCAAGTGTTTTAATGAAGTATTGTCCCATAATAAAAGACATAAAACGACTTCATGGCTGAAGTACACTTTTAAATATTAAGTAAAATAAACTTTAAACAAAGTGTCCTTGCAGGCTATGAGATGCAGAAATATCTGCATGTGTCACAGTGGCTGAGAGTTTTCCTCCTTATTACTTGTTGGCATCTATCTTTCTTTTGGTTTCATGTGAACATCATCATGGAGGCAACTACCTGGAATATATTGTGGTTCCCAAGCTTTGTATCCAATGTCGATCTCCAACCTGTTTGTGAAGCTCGGCTAAGAAAATCATTTTGGTAGGACAAGTAAATGCTTAATGTGTGTTAGGTAACTTAAATGTATTTTGCAGCCAATGCTTAAAAGGACTGTAAACCAAATGCCTCTAACAGCCTTTAGACTGATTTCTATGACTGAATTTTATGTTAAAATCTAAAGGATGCGACACTTAGCATCCATTCTTAGCAACACAAGCTTAGCCTAGAAATGTTTAAGGATTTGAGGGCATGAAATGTGATCCATCAGAGGCTTCGATTCAAAAGTGTTTGCAACAAAAAAGTGAAACTGCGCTTTAACTGGGCCTCTGAGCCGCGACCCACATATGCATTACATCAGAGCCACGGCGAGAGAGTAATCCCGCGCGCTGCAACGCACTGTGTGTAATCTGTCGTTGCTCTCAATTCTGACTCGCTGCAGGAGACGACGTGGGAAGGATCACACAGAGAGGCAACAGAGGAGGTGAAACTGTGAAAGAAACATTAAAGGACGACACAACTGTGGCGGCTTTCAACTGCTTAAAGCATGAAGTATAAACTGCAGAACTCACAAACGAAGGTTTTAGCACTTTTACAGTATTTCTCTGGACTCTGTGTCCTTCTTACCGATCCCGTCTGCTCACCTACGTTCTCATAAGCAGCCAAACTGAACATCTCTAGTTCAGTGGAAGACAAACACAAAGTGGTTCCCATGATGCACTGAGTGTTTCTTTTCATTGACCTCTTTTTACTCTGTTTATACTCCACTCTGCATTTAATCATTAATTATTATTAATCTCTGGCTCTCTTCCACAGCATGTCTTTTGTCCTGTCACAGCAGATGACCCCCCCTCCCTGAGCCTGGTTCTGCTGGAGGTTTCTTCCTGTTCAAAGGGAGTTTTTCCTTCCCACTGTCACCAAGTGCTGCTCATAGGGGGTCGTTTTGACTGGGTTTTCTCTGCATTATTGTAGGGTCTTTACCCACAGTATAAAGCACCTCGAGGCGACTGTTTGTTGTGATTTGGCGCTATATAAATAAAATTGAATTGAACTGAATTGAATTAAGACACAGGAATAAACAGGGAGAACGGGCAGAAAGCCTTTAAAGGTTAAATAGCCAAATGTCATTTAAAGTTAGATACTTATGCAAGCTGAAGCATTCGAGTAGTATTTGCAACTTGGATCAGCATTTGTTAATACTGAAGTCTTTATGAGACACAGACTCCATCTACTGTCCCCCGGTGAGAAAGCATCAAAATGCCTAAATTTAAACAAGTAGCTGTTAGCTCGTCTGGCCAAGGGACGAGCTCATACTGTGGCAACGTGTCCTCACGTCCGTCTGCCTGTGCACAGAAAACAAGAATACTGCTTCTCCTGGTCAGAATTTAACCAAACTTAAACACAATGAGTATCCTGTGAATCGTGATGGCTGGGACGTTCTGGTTAGTTCCTGCATCCAAACAACCAAGTAGTTCTTAGTGCCAAAATCCAACAAGCAAGTGAAAGTTAAACTCAGTGAGGAAAAAAGCTAAAGTGCACAAGACAAACCCTCAAACAGGAGCTTTGTTGGTCTCTGCAGGCAACACTGCCATGATTGGTGTGGCCATCTGACAACGTGCCAGAATCTGCTGAAATTCCCAAACCAGAACAAATGCTTTTTAAAAAGTCTAAATCTACACGGTTTTCAGTGCCTGAGTCAAACTCAGCAGTATTAGTGTCTTTAGTGTCCTCCGCATGCATCGCATCCACGGCTGCAGCATCACGCCACTCAAACAAAGCCAGTGTCACAGCTACTGTGGAACGCAGCAGCGCATGTAAGTCAGCCAGTGTCAAACCTCACTGACCTGCAGGAAAAAAATGAGCTGAAGGAAAAACATTTACAGATAATTAAGTTTACCTTTGTGTTCATTTAAATCACTTTCATGTTTGCTTATGAATATGTGAAGACGCTAAAATAGAAAACAGATTTGTGATTACTGCCGACAAACACGGCGGGATTTCCTCTTGTGAGGCAGCTCCAAAGAAAAGCCATGAACTCCAGATTCACTCAGGTCATTGACAGCTGGCTGAATCACCCGATGAATACAACATGAGAGCAGGTGGTGGACAGAAAAACTCCAGCCCGGCGCTCACTTTCATGCTGTAATTCGTGGTCACGCAGAGTTATTGGTTTGCCTCACTCGATCGGTTCATGAGTGGATTCACTGCCTGCGGCTCTTCAACTGTCCTACATGTAATTCAGTGTCAAAGGAGTTCTCAGATCAATACCAAATTTCATGGCCTATGGTGTCAGCCGCGCACAGCTTTGGTATCAGTTTGACTGAAGAAGAACCGTCGCACTCACCCGAGAGATACGCAACGATAAAATGTGATTTTCTTCTTTTTTTTCTTCTTGTTTTCATCCCACTGAAAGCAGGAAAAAACCTCTTTATCCTTTTTCTCTGTGATGCTGTAATTACACCTTGACCTCTGACACCTCACTTGAAAGGCAGTCATCTCTCTGAATCCGATATGACTATTGATTTTACAGCTCATCACGCAGTCCGGCCTTGACTTAATGTAGAGGTCAGAGTGCATCCTCTTAAATCAGCCGCGAGTCGTCACTCATCGCCTGGAATCAGCTGCTGAAGCTGAACAGCAGAGCACGTCGTCTCTGCTTTATGATAAAAATAAGCCTCTTGCACCCGTTTGTGGTATTTTTGTTTCGCTTTATGTTTCTGTGTGGCTGGTTTTGTATGCCTTTATAGTCATTGTCATTACTCTACAGTTGTTTTACTTGGCATGCTGACGCTTTTGTCACATAAAGTAGACACAGGTGCAGACCAAACACAGACGGCCTGGCAGGGTGGTAAAGCGATAAAAAGGAGCTTTAATTACTCACTGAAACAGAACAAAATCCTCAAAAAAGGGAGAGAAAGTGTAACGAGCTTCAAAAGCAAGGAAATCCAAAATGCTGAGAGAAAACAACAAAAGAGACTCGGGAACATGAAAGATTTTGTTCAGTGGAAAATCCCCCTTCTGAGTTTTTTAGTGCTATTTGAAACAGTTTGTGGTGCAATAGAAACAGGCTTTCACTGTTTCCACTCGCTCTCCTGTAAAAGTAGAGGTGCCACTGGTCCTGGTCCTATTCCTGATCCGTCCATGACTTGTTCAGTTACTATCAAGCAGGCTGGTCAGTGTAAAAACTACATGTCGCCTTTTTTTAAAAGAGAAATTTAAAAATGATTCTTGTTTGATCATCTACATCTGAGTCACCTACAAAGGTGAGATCCTCAGGTTCTTATTTCAGCTTGTTGACCTGAAGTCATGCACGGTGGCTGCTACATGTGGCATCCTGCTGGAGAGCCTCGATATACTGGATCTCTAAAGAAATGTGGCGGGTTCTGACTTTGCAGCTGGTGCAGCCGGTACAACGGGCTGATACGGAGGAGCAGACACACTCTTATTTGCAGGGATCAGTCCTAACCGGACCTTCATTCACTGCATTATTTACAAATTAGAACTTGTTTCTGACTCATGTTACAGATGCAACAAATCATCTTCAGATATTTACTGATTTTTAAAGCCTCTCATTAAACTTAGCTGTTTGAAGAGCTGCAGAGGTGATGGCAGAAGAAGGGCGACCGGCTGCAGATGACATAAGAAAGCAGAATAAGCAGCTCAGAGGGTCTTTAAAACAGACAGTTGTCTCAGCCTGACCAGCAGGAACATACTGTAGTGACCTATTGATTTTTAAAAATTGATTTGACTTTTAAGATGATTTAAAACAAAACTTGGCCCACCTGCCTGAATCATGGTATGCATGAAACAGCATTTAACTGATTGTATTGTCATGTTTTTCTGCATCTTCTGTGCCCGCAAGAGAAAAATGTGTGAGAGGATATTGGGCCTATTTATTTATTTTAAATAAAGAGATCCAAATCCCTCTGGGGTTGCATCAGGAAGGCGATATGCCAAATCAAACATGCAGACCTAACTGCAAATCACCACCTTATTGTGGTGGAGGGGTTTGTGTGTCCCAGTGATCCCAGGGGCTATCACATCATCCTGCTAGGGTCTCCCACGGCAAACTGATCCTGGGTGAGGGGCCAGACGAAGAGCGATTCAGACGACCCCGATGGAAAAAAAGGCCAAGGGAACAGTTTACCCTGCCCAAAACAGGGTTACCAGGGCCCCACCCTCGAGCCAGGCCTGGGGAAGGTGCTCTAGGGAGAGCGCCTGATGGCCAGGCCTTAGCCATTGGGGCCCAGCTGGGCCCAGCTAGAAGAGGAAACATGAGCCTGCCCTCATGTAGGCCCACCACCTGCAGGAGGCGCTGTGAAGGTCAGGTGCAGTGTGTGTTGGGCACAGAGGACCTGGCAGACTGATCCACAGCCAGCCAGCCATCCATCCATCCATCCATCCATCCATCCATCCTGCAGATTCTGTACTGCGTGTGATGACTTAATTTTCTGACTTTAATTCTTCAGTGTTTACTGAATTTAATACATTAATACATTTCTTGAATCCCACCTAAAAAATATTAACAGAAACTGTGCCATGCTGAGTTTACACAGTGCACCCTCTCTTATTATTTTTCCATTTCTGTTGCATTTTGGCAAATAACGAGTCCCACAGCTTTGAGAAAACCCCACAAAAACTTCCATCAAAATGCACGTCTCCATCTGGAATATGAGGCTCCAAAGTTTAAAACATATCCCAGAACTCTGGCCTGCTGATGACTGAAATATTGTTTTAATATCGTCTGTTTTTTCTTAAAGTCACAGTTTTTGGTTTTCCCATCATTCTGCATGCCAGAGTGATGACACACAAGAAAACGGCTTTGCCATGGTTTCATGGCCGGACCTTTCCCTCTACATGCACAATGCATACATCAAAACTTGGATATTTTTACCCTCTTTTACCCAGTGTTACTGTTGTTGTAACAGAACAGATGATTTTTGAGACGACCCGCCTCGGAGCACAGACCAGAACTTCTCACATTATAAAGCAAATTCCAGCAGTCCTGGGACTTGAACAGTATTTTTTCCAGTAAAATCCAGTTGGTGAAACATTTTTTTGATATGACTTGCAGTTTTTGCCGCATTGAGCAGATCTCTCTGTGCCCTCTGATATCTCAACAATTAACCCAGCAGCTTTACAGCAAATCAACACAGCTGTTATTGATTACATGAACAGCATTTTCACAAGCTCACAACTCATATTTGATTCTACAAATAAAACTTGAAGTGGGTCACTGACCCCACACAGTTGCCTTTGTGGCTCTTCATACAAGCTGCAATGACGCACTCAGAATTTCTTTTTTCATAAAAAATGAAAATGATAAATCTGCGCTTCAAAAACCGAACCATACGTACTCAGGCACGTGGATTTCTTCTTTAGAGGTGAACGGATGATATATACAGCATTTGAACATCTGGCTGTAAAACAGCTGCACACTTTCAGTCTTACCTGTCCTGCAGGAGACGGGATGATTGCATCATTTTTCCCCGGTGACGCGTCCTCCTGGAGCCGTTTGCATCATTTTCTGGATTTAAGAACAGATCCCTTGCCCAATAAAGTAAACAGACTTTTATTACATATAGCTCAATGGTGAATTTTCTTCAACAGCTTGTGGTGTGACTTAACTAGAAAAAAAAAGACGAAGGTGAAAGATGAGAATGAACGCTCATAAACTCTGGTGGGAGAACATTGCACCTCCAGGTCCATTCGTCAGCAGCAGTGAGCGCGGCCGTGCAGCGGGATGTAATATTAGACACAGACGTCATTTTTCCTAAAGTGCTCTGGGTTTCTGAAAGGTTCAATTCAAGCAAAGTGTTGCATGAATAAATTAAAGTCAGGAAAAAGGGCAGCTGCCACTTTGTTTCATTTCTTCTGTGACCGTCCAGATGCTTCGCCCTGCACAGGAAGAGGTAGTCTCAGACTGACAGAAAGTCTGCAGCCTTAGACAACATTCAAATTAGAGGGTAAACCTCACGAGGCCCCCGGAGGCAAAGCTGTGACGAACCGCCTCCTCCCCTTAATTTTAGGATCTTAATCTGCATGAGCTGGAAGCTGCTTTATGAACTCCCTCGTGTGTGCTTACTGAATGTGACGAAAAAGGAAGGTTAATAAACTGGTAACCCTGATACTGTTTCCTTTGGAATTATCAGCTTGTCAGATGTTCTTCACATTCATGCGTGGCCTCACATCAGTCACATCAGTGGTGTGACTTGCTCCCCTCCTAAGCAAGCTGCCACCTTGCTTTCCCAGTGGAACAAACCTGCAGTTCCTCAATTGACCACTAGAGGCTCCAGCAGTGAGGCAGTCCCCATAGACTCCCATGTTAAAATGGAGTTGCACCTAGTGATCAACAACTCACGTTGTTGGAATCCAGCATCTACAAAGGCAGCTGTCAATGCTTCGGTACGGGATGAACTCAACCATTTTTTTGCCCGCTTTGAGTCATCCAGACTAACCACACCCCTGGTGCCTTGCCAACCCTCCAGTCCTCAAACTCTCATTCTTCAGGTACACCAAGTGAAGAACACAAAGACGGCTGTAAGTCCATGAAAAGCAGCTGGATCAGACGGGGTTCTGCGCAAAGTGCTTCGCGCCTGTGCAGACCAGCTGGCAGGAGTACTGACAGGGATATTCAACACTTCCTTGTTCCTGGCTGAAGTCCTGCCCTGTCTAAAGCCAGCCGCCATCATCCTGTTACCTAAGAAAACAGCCATAGAAGACCTCACTGACTACAGACCAGTGGCACTGACGTCTGTAGTTACGAAGTGTTTTGAAAAGCTTGTTTTCCAGCACCTTAAAGCTCACCTCTGCCTGAACTTTGACCCATGCCAGTTTGCTTACAGGGCAAACTGGTCCACGGAGGATGCCATCGCCACTGCTCTCTACACAGCCCTCTCCACACCCAGCAACACACTGCTCTCCACAGCTGGGAACCTACGTCACGATGCCATTCACTGATTACATCTTGACGTTCAACACCATCGGCCCTGACAACCTGGTGGAGAAGCTGGCTGACTTGGACTTACCGCCGCTCATCTGCTTCTGATCAAAGACTTCCTGAACATCCGACCACATGTTGTTAAGTTGGATCAGCTCTGGTCCTCCACCCTGACACTCAGCACTGGCTCCCCCCAGGGCGGTGGGCTGAGCCCCCTTCTCTATGCCCACTACACATATGACTGTGCCCCCATGCTGAGCTGGTTCTTAAATACTGATCATGGACAAAAAGTTCAGACCCCNCCCCCGTACTTTCATAGTTGCATTGATTGACAAACACACTTTTTGGAGCACCACTTATATTTCAGAGGGGTTGAGTAGGGGGCACGCTGGGGCACCCAGACCCAGCTTTTACCCACGCTCCTGCTCTTAATCATTCAAGTTTGAAACTGAACTTCTTGCCGGTACTTAACCAACTCTGCTGATCTTTAAACTGTGCCACTGAGATGGCAGAACTTTGTGAGCTACCACACCCACTCTAATCATTTACATGTCAGTGGCTCCTTTCTCTGATCTTTTCTAATCAGGCTGCTTCCATCGAGAGCCGGCTTGTCTTTCTCTTTCCCTGAACTTTCTTGCTCTGCTGTCTTTTCACTTCAGAAGCAGCTGCTGTACACCATCAAAGGCAGCAGAAGTGGTCTCATTTAAATTCACTCCACTTGGTGAGAATCTAACCGAAGCAGCATTCGCTCAATAAAGGAATGAGATACTGCACCGACTGTCCGCCCAGCACTACATCACTGTCCGCTAGTTAAATTTAATCCTAAAATGTCATCAGTTATTACTGTTAGCTTTATTTTCTTTTTTTCCCTTTAATAAATATTTCTTTAAATATCTGCTCATCTATTTATTAGTTTGGGGTTTCTCGTTTCTCGTGGAAGCATTTTGAGCTGGATGTCTCGTATGAAAGGTCACCACATATCCACCACTTCTTCACTGCTGTATGTAAAGCCTCCTCAGTCTCAGCTGCAGACACAGAAATCCTTTCATTATTTAGCAGGTGCGGCTCTACACTTATCTTTACTGTTTGAATTCGCAGATACTGGGGTCCAAATGAGCTTCTGATGTGATCTCTCATAGGCTTCCTATGCATTACCATGCTGAGAAACTCTCGCCAAAAAGAAGCAATAACATCTGTGCGATAAAAACGTACAGTGAAAGATGAACAGCCTCAGTTTTTGTAATGAAAATAAAGAACTGATTGATTTTATTTTGGTCTGAAAGGTAACTGCGAGGGATGTGAAAAGCTGCCTGTGAAATAAAGTGCCATATTTGCAGTAAAATTCATAAAAGTGAAAAGTTAGTGAGTGCAGAGAGAAGCTAAATCCACAAAACAACTGCGGCAAGTTCTCCAAGATGGTAACTGCTTTTCTGATCAGGATACACATCCCTGGCCGCTCGGGCCCCGTAAGCAAAATATTTATTCACCAGACTGGAAAGTAATTAAATGATGAACAGGAGCCTCATTCGCACAGCCTCCCCCTCTTTTAAAAATGTATTATTCACAAAATTGTAGAACTGAAGTATCCTAAAGGACTGTGGCTGTTATAATGAAACATTTGCAAATATTAACTTTCATGTTTTCTCAGAGAAAAAAACCCAAACTCTGCTGCTTGATTAAACAGTGAAACACAGAAATAACAGCCAGCTTTATTAAACCTAACAAAGCGAGGGAAATGAGATTCGCTCAATATTTGTGAAAAGAGACCGAAAGTGAAAAAATGTATTTCTGAACAAGAGATTTTAAAAAAGTGTGCAGATTTTACAAACTTTTGAGTGTTTTCTGATCAATAATGATTATGCAATGAGTGGATTGATAAACTGACACACACCAATTAACAGTTCTTAATTGTACAAATAAGCATTTTAATCTGAGGTGTCAAAAATACTGCAAGAACAGTCCGAACAGGCCCACTGGACGACTTTGTAAAGTGTGAAATCTGCAGAGACTGAGGGAATATTTTGGCGTTTTCACTGTACTGTCATGTGAAAAACTAAGTGCACCCTCACTCCTTCCATGGAGATTAAGAGGGTAAGTAGCAGCCAATCAAATGCACTGATTAACTCATCATCAGCATGTGTGAGCACCTCCATAAAAGCTGAAGTTTGGGCAGTTTGCAGGTCTGAAGCATTCAGGTGTGTGTTAGCACAATGCCACAGTATGTCTGTGTAAGTTCTCAGCCATCATAGTAGTATAGTAGTATACCATAGTAGTATCATAGTAGTCTCAAGAGCTTGAACAAAGGTGACTGGACTTCTTTAAGTTTTAGAAGATGAGTCCCCTCTCATCCAAGAGACTTCTTCAGTTCTAAAACAGAAAGGTGGAGAGTCCCAGGTATTTAAACCCTAGTGGGGGCTGTCCCCTTTGGATCATGTGCATCATCACGTGTAAAAAAAAATGGTATGTGACATTACTGTTAGGGGTTTGGAGTGAAACCACTCTGAGACCTTGCTTTGCTCTATCAAGTGACCAACTGAGGTCACCTGAAGTGAGGAGTGAGTGGGGGGGTTGAGGCACCTGGGAAGGGATTTCAAGACTGCATTGTAGGTGGATAACAGGTGTTGTTGTTAGGTACCACCTCTGTTCAGTGATGCTGTGCAGTGCAGTGAGGAGCGCTCGAACTGCTGCACTGGAGAACCCAAACAGCCACTCCGCAAATGCATAGACGAGCCACCTCGACAGCTCTACATCTGCACCGAGAGCATAAAGGGCACCGTGCTGAGGATGCCACTGTTCAAGGAAGCCATCGATGTCCACTGTGAACGCCAATCACTGAGCACAGGCGGTGACTTATGACAGAATTTATATAACATTATTTTACTAACTGCTCAGTGGCAAGTATTACTGCCTTAAAACCAGTTGAATCTTTATTTTAAAAAGACTTTTAAAGTGTTAGAAATTCTTTTTCTTTTCATCATTGTTTAAGTTTTGAAGATTTTTCTTTTAATTTAAGTTTGCTTCCTCTGTTTATAAAATCTTGCACGGCCTTGCTCCACCCTCATTGGGTGAGTTCATAGTGTTAAAATCAAATATTAGTGGAAGATTAACCAGAGTCTCTACTAGAGGTGATGGTGTAATAACCTTTAGACATACAACATTTAGTAAACAGGTGTCAGTTAAAGGCGGGGAGATATTCCCTAACCTTTCATGTGTAATCTAATGCATTTGTTGTCTAGATTATATTGTGTGATGTGTTTTCTTTCCCCGTCTTTGTCTGACCTGCCAGGGACTACAGATGTAAAGTAGCCTTTTGGCTAATTCTGACATATTTACATTGAGATGTTCATCACGGATGCAGCCGACAAATCTGCAGCCACTGCGTGATGCTGTCATGTCAACACGGACCAAAATCACTCAGGAATGTTTCCAGCTCCTTGTTGACTCTGTGTGGGTCCATCCCAGGGTGTACCTAATAAAGTGAATAATTAAAAAATATCCAAACTTTCTGGTTTGCAGTCACTTGATTCTGCAGACACTTTCCAGCAGCAGTCAGGAGACTTTGTGTTGTTTCCCTGACTGATCGTGCCCACTCCTGTCTGAGTTTTGCTGTTTCTTTGCCTCACTTTGATTTTTTTTTTTTCCTGTAACAGAGCAGCCAGTCAGACCAGCACAGTCAGCCTCGCTACATCTTTTTCCCTCCTCTTCTTCTTCTTTCATGCTAATGCAAACAAACGGAAGCAGGAAAGCTAAAATGAGGCAGGCACAGTAATCCCTCCTCCATCTCCCTGTCATGGCTCCTAATCCAAGTCCCAGATGCCCCGGGCTCCTCAGCCAACTAGTGCGTGTGTGCGTGTGTGTGTGTGTGTGTGTGTTAGGTTGCTGCAGCTCATCTCACACAAACACAAAGAGGGATTTTGTTTGGAAACAAAGCAGGAAACAGCTGGAATCGGGGAGTATCTTGTTAATTTGTTTGGAGACTCTGCAGACTTTTTGGATTCGAGTCACAAACAGCAGAAGGTGTTGCTGCACATCAGACCGGCTAATGGCTCACTTTCATTTTTAAACTGGTAAACTACTAAAGGAGCTGGCTCGCCATCAGGCCAAATTAATCACAGAGTCGTGGAAAAAAACCAGACAGAGGTGCTGTACGCAGCTCGGTTCACCCGGACAGCTGCTGGATAAACACTAAGACTTCATTTTTACCTGAACCTTAGGTTTTATGTGTTGCCCTTGTTTGTGTCTTGATGTTTATTCTGAAGGTCAGGTCCTTACGCAGCATTCTGTTCTTATTTTCCTCCTTGTCTTGCTTTCACCTCCCTTGATTTTTGTCTTTATTGGATTTACCTGTGCCCTATAATCCCCACCTCTGGCATGCTTATAACCTGCGTGTTCTCCTTTAGTTTTTGTGTTGTGCCACTTCCCCACACTTCTGTCATCTTCCTTGGGTTTTGCTACATGTTCTACTTTTTTTTCCTGATTTTATTTCCTAGCACAAATTCATATAAAGAGCTGGATACCCCCCCCCGGTTATGTCACAGTTGAGTTCACCTGTGCCTTATTATCCAGCTCCTTGGTTCTTTGTCAGGTTGTTTTCCTACAGTTCAAGCATCTTTACTGGAAAACTCCTGCTCCTGTCCTCCAGCTAAACAGTCTCATTGTTTGTTTGGTCCAAGCCACAACCTCTGGGGCTGAAAAATGAAGCCAGTGCCCAAGTACGAAAACATGTCCACTCGAAGCTTCAAAAGCCAGTCGGCCCCCACAGACTCCTGTGTTAAAATGTCAAACTTTACAGCAGAAATAAACATGTTTACAGCCCTCTGCTGTTTTGGTCTTTTTGAAGCATTTTACTTCTTCAGTCCTTAAAGATAGTTAAATATGCATTGTGCTTTAAATTAACTGTTTTTTTTTTTTAACATTCACACTCTGGTGAACGCATCAGGAGCAACTTGGGGTTCAGCATCTCACCCAAGGATACTTTAGTATGCAGACTAAGCATGCCCTTTATTGTAGGTCAGATTATTCAAAGTACAGATTTGAAAGAAGAAATACTCCCAAAACACTTCACTATATTTTGGAGGAAATGTCAGAAACTGAAAAATCTACCCTGGATGGACTCTGGATTGCAGTTTTGTATTTTATCATCAGAGATGAAACAACAGTCCAAGCAGTTTTTATTTTTTCCCCAAAGCATTTTGTGAATTGACAGGCCGGTCTCTAAATGCTAAAAACACAAGACGCCTTTCAGAGGACACTCGGGGGAAATGTCAGATGAGAGAAGTAAAGGCCAAAAGCACAGAGGAGGCTCTTTTCATCAGCAGACGCTTTAAAATGCTAGCCAAAAAAAAAAAAGAAAGCAGAAAAGAAAAGGTGTATGTCACGTGTTTCCCATTGGGATCTCTGGCCCTTGACGGCTCCGCTGACATTTACAGCGGCCTCGGTGACAGCAGGTCGCAGGCTGTCTCTCAGCAGGGTGGCATATCTGTCGCAGGAAATCTGGAGGACAACAATGCGCAGGATGTGGAGACTCCAAATTGGCCGCACAGACAGGCTGGTTAGGTTGATTAGGAGCCTGAGACGATGGCAGCTCCATTTTCTCGAGGAGGCAGTTTGATTACAGACACTTTGATAAACAAGTGGGAGACACCTGAAGCGGAAAATTTCCCTTGTCAATTTGATTCTCTCATCTATGCGCCCTCACACACACACACACTTGCTGTCATCTCTGTCTAATAATGCCTTAACTGTGCTCCTGATAGAAGGCATTGTGCCGTGACTGCACCATAATAACCTCATCCACCTTTACCTGCCTGCCACAGACCATCTGTGGTGTGGCTGGAGACAAACTCAATGAAAACTCTCTTCAAACACCTTTTTAATCCAGAAAATACAACCTGAGAAATCTTCAAGGCTTTTCTTTTGCTCATGTTCTATCATTTAAGAATAAAAATCATCTAAAAAGCCACGATACAGTTTTGATGAATGTACAACACATGGGAAAAACTCGATTATCGTAAAATATATCTGAATGTATCAGAAAACCAGGGTCACTGCAGGGAAGCTCGTAGCATTTTAACCGAAAACGTGCTCTTTAAAGTTTGATAAACTCGACCCATCCTCTCCAACGTTTATCAAATATGTTTGTCTTTAGTCTCAAAGCAAATGTCAAATTTTCCATTACAAAAATGTCACGCATCACATTAAAGCAGCCAGTGCAGCTCGTGTTTTGTCCTGTTTGTGGTCTCTGTGCTTTTTTCTCCCCGTCTTCTTTCTGCTCCTCTATCTTTCTCTTCTCTTCCCCTTTTAAACCGACAGCAGCAGACGGCTGACTCTTCCCAGAGTCTGCTTCCCCAGCAGCTCTCTTCCGGTTAAACAAAAAACGAAGTTTTTCTTTCCCAACTCGCTCACAGGGGCTCATCGGACTCTTGGGGTTCTTTCTCTATTTTATGGTCTTTACCTTACAGCGTGGAGCCCCTCGAAACAACTGTTATTGTGATTTGGCAGAAATAAAAGTAAATCAAAAATTGAATTGAATTAATTAAAGTGTTATTTTGTGATAGAAGAAAAAATTCAAGGTGGAGAGAAAGAGATGAATCAAGAATTGGATGTGATACACTCACCAGTCACGAGGGAAAACTATGTATTCTCCAGCAGTTGCCAGAGGTTGCTGGCTGTAACTGGGTTGAAAATCCTCCTTACGACTGTTTTGGTCACCAGTAGTTTGCAAACACTTGCTAACTGTTAGCTGGAAAAACTTTTAAAAAACTGACGCAAACCGCCTTCAGATTAAAAGCTGCACCTTTTGAAAAGTGTGGGCTGCAGAACTGTCGCACTAAAATGATCCCAAGTTTCTCAGATCGAGCAGCTGACAGAAGCAAACAACAGTCACACTCTGAAAGGAGACGCTGTGTCCTAAATGCCATTTTTGCTGAGCCTTTGAATCAAGAGCTCAAACAGTAGAAAACACTGCACAGGCTAAATGTATTTGAATGCTGTGACTAGGGCCACAGCAGAATGTCAGGCTTAATAAATTAAAGCAGTGGCAGCGAGCCTGTAGTGTCAGCTGTGAGCGCAGACTTTGTGTTGTGATTCACTCTGAGTTTAAATTTGAACCCACAAGGTCAGACAGTAATTGACCTGCCAGGGATTCGCTGTCGTTGATTTAAGACAGTCCTGATATGCAGCACGTATCCCTGTGCTGGGATACAGAGGAGAAAGTAAATAACACTGCTGCCGCTGCCGCAGGAATGAAGCCCAACAATAGAAACATAAAACATCAACAATAGAAACAGATTCCAGCATGAAGGCAAACACAAATTTTAATGCGAGCTCACATTTGCTGAGCTAATGTTTGTAGAAGTGCTGTTTCTGCTAGACCTGACTTATGATTTTTTTTTTTTTTTAATGAGATAACTCTAATCTCTTTGATTCAAAGGTTCAAATATACTTAAAGTGATGAGTGATGGCACTGATCAATAAAGTTCACAGCTTTGAAAGTAGGGTAGCAACGATGACGCTGTGAGGACGATCCCACCTTTGGTTGTTCCACATTAATTTTTTTTTCTTGTTTTTTTTTGTTGTAATTTATAAAAAGATATGCAGAAATTCTTCTAAACAAACTCTCCTTTGGTAAATGCCCATGAACGATGTAGCCAGCATTCACCGGTTATCAGTAGAGCTTTAATTTTGGAACCACCGGTCACCCACTCATGACCTCTTCTGTGGTTGTTTGTATTTGTCATAAGTTTCTAACTTCTAAAAAAATGGATACTATAGAAAGATTCTTGCACACAAATGTCTCTTTGTTAGAATAACATCCAGCAGATGTTGAGGTGACGTCTCTGTCATCAGCACAGTTTTCATTTTTCAACCAAGACTAGACGCAGAGAAAAGACTTGGCTGACGGTTGCTGGTTATTGGGCAAGGAACCATATTTAATCACATGGATTTCTCCCAGCCAATCAGCTAAGAGCATGCCGTGTGACAGATAGTGACATTATTGATGCTGACCAATCAGCAGTGGCCTGGAGTGTTTCAGACTTCAGTGTTCGCCCGGAATTTGGGAAATTGGGTTTTTTTGCCCCACTTACTGACACACCTGCGGTCACAACATCAAAACTAACAGCGGGAAGTTGATGAAATTCATAAATTATGTAGTTGAATAGCTGTTCTAAAAATTGAGATAGGTGCTGTTTGTGTAGGATTTCTAGAAATTAGTGAGATTTGTGGCATCAAAATGGCAGCATGCGCCCTGTTCACCTAAAACCAACGCGAGCGATGCAAAGTCCATTTTTAGACACAACAGGTGTTTTCTTTTACAGCTGTTAACTCAGAACCATGTTTGGTCACTTCACTGAGCTTGATTTGCAACACAAAAATGCAAACATTTAAATAAAAGTCCTGTAATCTGCTCCAATAACTCTGTAGGGTTATTGTTCCATGTATTTCAATGAGTTATTCTTATGCTTTTTTCCCTTCTGCTGTGAGTGGCAGTTTTACTGTCCTCATGTCTTCTTACCGTTTCCTGCTGGATCACCTGCATATTAAAGTGCCAGCTCAATCATCCACTCTTCGCCGCACTGATGCAGCTTCAGTGGTGATAACAAGTCAGACTTCTCATCCTTCATCTCAGCTCCTCTGCATCTTCCTTAAATGTAAAATCTTTGCAAATCATTTCTGGAACGAAGAGTACTTCCCCCGAGAAGGACTCGCCAGCCTGCTCGCTCACTGTCACCCCACTCACGATCAAAACTCGCCTCTGGGAAAGAGTCACCTGCTTCTCCACCACTCTTCACCTCGCTGTCACAGATTCCTGCTCGCCCGGGGGGGGG
>JASGAU010372687.1:396-14710 GCA_030220045.1 Australoheros facetus
AAAAAAAAAAAAAAGGCACTACAACATATAAAAATGTGAAGACAAGGCCCGGCGAACTTGTTCTATGGTAATAAAGGGTTAACAAACAAACACTACTCTATTAATAAAGTACAGTGTACAGTTCTCAACAAATGAAAAAGCCTGTAATTACCATAATTACATCAAGCAAGGAGGCTATAATGAGGTTATTACAGGGTGGTGACTATGCATGCAAGCATGACTGTATGAATACAGTTAAGAAAAGAGTCTGTGTTACCGTACTTCAATGGTTCTTGTAGAATATTGACTGTGTAGTGTGCACACAGTAATATTGAGCCTTCACAGATGCCGTGGCTCTGGGTGTTGCGCATGCGCACTGGGGGTTATGTCATTGCTTTGTCTTGCTGTTGGTTGCCACTGGTTACCGCTATGTGAGCTGTAAGGACTGACATTATCGGCATTAAATGGAACCAGGTTAACAGCACGGTGAGCGGATCATTTCTTGTCACAACACACAACAGTTCTCAAACATTGTAACCGCACAAAAAGTAATGCATTTATAAAAACAAACTATCAGGAGAAACTACAGAGGGGCTGGGGATGTCCATAGCTCTCAAACAGACTGCTTCAGTTGCTGGGAGGAGTAAACTCAAGCAAACATGGTGAAGCTTAAGAGGTGAGCAGGAACCAAACATCCCTGGCACAGGATCTGAACTAGGGGAAGCAAGACTGATTGTTGGATTGTGCAAAAAGCAAGTTATAAGCTAGTGGAACTTAGTGCAAAGAAAAATAAACTGAGGCTCAAAAGCTCCTTCATCTGACCACACAATCAAAAGAAGAATGTAGAACGTGTCAAATGACAGCTTATTTTCTGCAGATATATAAAACATTGGTGCCTTAAAGTGTTGCCTCGTCCTTTGTTTTGTCACTGCTTCCTTAACAAAATTATATGTATTTTCCTGTTAACTGACACCATTTGATTCACTTGATTTACTCAAATATTTAAATAAAATCCAGCATTAAAAGAAAATGGTTAAAAAAATTTTTTTTTTTTTACTGTAATCTTGGTCACTGTCTTTTGGGGGGAGAAGAAAACCTCTTATGCAGGAAAATCCCTGGCTATAGATGGTTCAGTTTGTTTGTTTGTTAGTAGGATTACTGAAAAATTTATGGAAGGAAGGATTTGCATGAAATTATATCAGAGGTGTGTTTTGGCAGAAGTTAAACGTGATTAACTGTTGAAGACAATCTTCAATCAGATCTGGATCCAAAAAAGATTTGTTACCATAGTTTAACTCAAAAAAGGTCATTTTGTCTCACATCTTTACAACCACACATAAAACTAAAATAATAAAAATTGGAAGGCATCATCTTGATGTTCAAGTAAATATCACAAACTAATCCGGATCCATATATCCTTTGCGATACTAGGACTCAATTCATGGAATATATTAAGTATCAAACTGCTTTTTTTGATGTTGTCTGATTATAAATTAAATATGTAGTTTAGTCAAACTTTTCCAAGGTAACTGCCATTTAAAAAAAACAAAAAACAAAGAAGAAGAAATGCCATTTGACTTTGAAACAAATGTTATGACCTTCAGTTTATGCTGAACAGTGATTGAATTGGCTTGATTTTAAAGAGCACTCCAAGCTTGCTTTCCAAAACAAACTATTACCCTGTCTGCATACAAATGTTTTCCAAATTAAATTAATCACATAGCACAGACCTACCATGCTAGGGGCACTTTTAAGTCCAGTGTGAAGCATGTAAGCACTGAAAAATAATCTGACTTTAAAAAAAAACCTTTGTTTGATGACAAGTATCCTCAACTAAGCATCCTTTTTACTAAATCTTTAAGTGCAAGTTATGAGGAACACTCAGTTCAATGCACTCCAATGTCATCTTAGAGTCAAGCATCAAAAATTGGTCTGACATTATTGACTTGTTTATGGACACTGATGATACACATCTGTATTGCATCCCTTCATTGGGCATATTTTTTCTACCAAAAATGTTTTGGGCTGTCAGATGGTACCTCGCTGAAGGGATATTTAAAAGGGGAGAACATCAGGCACTGCTATAGCTTACCTGGTTGAGCAGTGACTGATTACCTTACCTGAACACAGGTACGGTATTCTTTGCTGGAGGGGCCTGGGTTCAAGTCACCCCAACCCTTAAAAAATAGTTCCAAAATAAAAGTTGAGCCTCACATTTGACTCCTCTGGAATTCTTTGGTTTACAGAGTTCATGGTCAACTCAATGACTGCGAAGTGCCCTATGGGTGCAAGCCCAAATCATCACTCATCCATCACCGTGCTCGACAGCTGGTAAGAGGTGTTTGTGCTATGTTATGCTGTTGGTGTTCGCCAAATGTGGCACACTGTGCCATGTTTGAAACTTTGGCCTCATCTGTCCAAAAGGACATTGTTCCAGAAGTCTTGTGATTTGTTCAGATTGATGTTTTAAAACCTAAGCCATGCCGCCATGTTCTTTTTAGAAAGAGGAAAAGCCTTTCTCCTGGCAACACCTTCCAAACAAGTCATACCTATTCAGTCTTTTCTAATTATTCTGTCATGAACTGACCTTGGGGTGAATTTGCTGGGCTGTCCGCTTCACTGTTAACACACAACTGAATGCTCCAGACTAGCAAACTGCCAAGACTTCTGCTTTTATAGAGGTGGTTACACTCACTGATGATCAGTTAATCAAGTGCATCTGATCAGCAGCACCTGGCTGCTACCTACCCTCTAAATTCCTACAGAAGCAGTAAGGGTATACTTAGTTTTTTACAGGACGGCATAGAGTCCTGTGAAAATGTTCTTTTTTACATGACTATAAAGGTAGTTAATAATCAAACACTGTAACAAAAAAACAGGCATTTAATTTCTTTATTCAATCTGATGGTATTCTTGGTTTCTAAGAGACAGTCTGACTAGATCTCTGGTGTACAACACCGACGTCGGTCCGTCTATAGTGTAGTTTTTGCTGTCATACGGTGACCAGTTTTGACAGGAGAGATAATACTGACTTTCAATAATGACTGGTTTTCACTTTAAGTGAAAACGTACGCCCAGTTTTCATTTACTGACTACTGTTTCAGCAGCAGTCAGGTTGTATTTGGCACTCGTACATGAAGCAAAAAGCCTTGCACAGAATGCAAAGAATGTCACCTACTTCATACGGCAAACAGCTTATCAGTCATTTATGTCACATTTCAAACTGCTGCGAATGACTCAGTTCAATTACTTGTTACACATTTGCCTCACCTCCACATCATATCTATGTTAAAGTCTTGAGTAAATGCAGTCAGTTATCAGTACAAATCCAATAAAGATAAAAGTAAGGATGTGGCCAAAAAACAAAAACAAAAAAAACATTAAAAAAAACTTTCTTTGTTTAGCTTTAGCCCAAGGTCTGGTCTTCCAACAATATGCTTTATCCACCAAACCTCCCAAAAATGTGAGCTTTATGATATTATAAAACTGTTACTTAAGGAATATTATTGTTGATGACTGTGTTCCCATTTAAACAGCTGGAAACAATGATTGCATTTTTTGGGGTTTTTTTTTTTGTTTTGTTTCAAAGATGATCAGAAAATGATTATCAGAATTATCAGCTTATCATTTATCCAACTTTAAAAACC
This sequence comes from Australoheros facetus, assembly GCA_030220045.1. Lineage (NCBI taxonomy): Eukaryota > Metazoa > Chordata > Actinopteri > Cichliformes > Cichlidae > Australoheros > Australoheros facetus. Next base: position 4,023 of record JASGAU010372687.1, read on the forward strand.
TGTAAAATTTAGTTTTCAAATTGTGAAACCAAAGGCAGCTTGAAAGAAATGTTAATAAAATTTTGTTTTATGCTATGATAAGCTGACTTAATTATTGTCAGCAGATTAGACAGCCGACCACATGTTTAAATCTGCTTCTGTCTGTAACGACAACAACAGCTGGTTATAAGCCAACATGCCAGCTAACATTAGGCTGGAGTTTCCCAAAAATCACATTTTCTCTGTTATAAACAGTTTGATTACATTCACACATCATACAAGAGCTAATCAGCCAAGCCTGACAATGTTCGCTCCACTTCACAGAAAACCTCAGCGACAGCGGCTAACGGCACCTACCAACCGAAATGTTCCTCAGCTATTCATATCAATACCACCATCATATCAGTATGAAGTGACCTTCAATGATTTATTGAACTATATGAGACTCCTTTTCACAAGTTTTACAGCCTCCTCCAGATTAAGTAGATGTAACCACATCACACCCGGCATTTTGACAGCTGAGGTGAACAATGATCTGACAGGATACACTTACTACACATAAACAGCAGCCAGAGTGTTAGAGGCTCGGGTAGAAAATATTGCTTAATATTATATTTACACATATCTGCTCTTTATTCCTGATTCAGATACATTAGAATTTATGGTATACAAAAACATTTTTAATTACTGAGAGCCGTAGGAACTCGCTGGTGACAGGAAGCTATTATGGGGAAATGCAGAGTGGCTGGCGGCTATCATTATATACCTTCAACAGAGCAGATTCTGTGCAAATTCTATACTATGCATGCTTCTAAATCCCAACTCAAAACCATTAAACATTCAAAAAATGCTGTTGTGGTCCTTTAAGAGTCCCTGCTTCTCAACTGAGTACCCTATTAAGTTCCAGCCCATTGTTTCCCCAGCATCTGTGAACACCCAGATCCAGGATGTTTACCAAGAGTAAGAAATAACCTTGAACTGCACACAGCTTCTCAGACATTATGGCAGTTTGAGTCCTTAGCTTATAGAAGTCACTGCATAAAGCTGTTTTTACAGCTTCATATAGTTGCACTGTTCAATTGTGTAACCAAAATATGAAAATATACATTTCAGTTAAGGTGGAACTGTCCTCTAGTTGTCTTCTGAGCAAAAAAATGTAAATCTCCCTTCTGAATCTTTAAAAAGATGTCAAATATATCACTAAAACAACCTCGTCCGTAGACAGTCAGATCTGCATACCAGCCTTTCTTAGTGCCTGTGTCATTGCAAACCTAATTTTTTCACAGAGCGCTTTCTCTCTCAAACACGTCCGCTGCCAGACTGATAATTCCACATGAATATTCATCATTTATTTAACTCTGCTGAGCTCTGTGTAATTCGGAGCGTGAATGTGCGTGTGTTTGTCCTCGTTTCAACTTGTGAAACACGATGGGAGGCCTCCTCAGACATGCTGGGATGTTCAGAGCCCCGCACCTCAGGGGCCTGAAGTTTCAGAGCAATGCAAAAAAGACCCATGAAAAAGAGGTATTCTCTTTCTTGCCTCTGTAATCTATTAATCTATGCTTAACTAACTTGTTGTCTTTAAAATTAAAGTGACAGGCTATTAAGTCTGTGTGGAGACAGCGAAGAATGGAGTCTTTCAGTTCAGCCAATCTGTCTTCATACCTCTCTCACATTTATACTCAAGACTCTTATTTTCATGTTTTATGATGACTTGTTATCCACTGCAGACCTTAAAATAAATGACTTGCCCCACAAAACCGAAAAGAACAAAATGCAAATCAAACAAATCTCACACCGCATTTACAACTTTAAAATAAATTCAAACACCTACACTGACATAATTAAACTTTTTGTGGCAAATCGCACACGTGTACTTGTTTCAGATCTGTTTGAAAAGAGGCTTAATTTGTCTTTGTACTGTAAAACTTTATTTTGCAGGAAGTGGATGTAGTTTTTTAAAGAGCAGGATCAACTCATAATACCGCTACTGAAACAGTGAGGCAATTAACAAATTAATCACCATCAATTTTGATAACCCACCATTTATCAAGGAAGAATAAAACTCCCTTGTATGTTACTGTAAAAGGAATAAGCTACTTGACAGTGTTATTGTTATGAGAATAATACATCATGAGAACAAGATTACAAAACAAGCATAAAGTCCATCCAGGCACATGGTGCTTGCATTCATTTTAAATCCATGTTTAATAACTAGGTGCTGAGTCTTGCTTCACTTGACCTCAGCTCTGCCACTGCCATCCTACAAACATGGCCTTAAGCCTTCATTCGAAGCACAGTCCACAAATTAAAATAATGAATAAAATAAGCATTCTAGTCACTAAAAAAAATGTTCTATCAATATTTAGTGAGAAATTGATGTTATATAACAGTTTGCTGCAGAACAAAACACACAATAAATTGTGAGATGTGGCTTGGAATGAGACACAGTCAAGTGAAAGAGTACACAGTACTGTGCTTACTTGATCTAGGGATCCAGTCTGTGAGTCATGTGGTGGCTGTGGTGGCCTTGTCAGGGACTCTGAGCAAAGCTGAGGGAAGGAGGGAAGCCTGGCCGTGAGATCAGCGGTGGGCCAATGGCTTAAAGTCGAGAAGATGGCACGGTGACGATGGTGGGGTTATGGCTCCACGGCCGTTCTCTCAAAAAGCACCATCCCAGGTGCAGGGACAAGCCTTTTGGCCTTCAACTGGAAAGAAGCCACAGAAGAAATAAACAATCACAACACTGTTAGTTTGCAATGTTGTCAACAGTGTTTTTACTTGATGTTCATCAAATAAAAGCACTATTTTACTTTTATAATATACCAGATAAAACATATTTCCCACCAAAATATATTAATGCATGGGAAACTGAAGTACTCTTCTTTTATTTCCCACTTTACAACCTTTCATAAAATGAATAAAAGAAGTCATGGGGGACCCTATAAAATGGCTCTAAAATTAGTGAAAAATTAGGGAACTAAGGAAAAAAAATTGGAACTGGGAATTTGTTCTTCAGTCCACCCATTCCTAGGACAAGTGAGCCTTCTCCAGTGAAGCTACGCTCTCCCTGCATCACTGACAACTGCAGGAAAGAGGGGGAAATGACCAGCTGACTAAAAAATTTTGGCCACATGAATTGTGCACGCAACTCGGACAGCAGCAACACAATGAAAATCTCGTGACTACAATTACGTGGGTAAAAATGCCCCGATGTTAGTGTTCTAGGTTTAAAGGAGGAAGCAGGATAACCCTTATTTTCTCACTGTGTGGGGATTTTCCCCTCACCTCTACCAAGACTGCATTTTATAGCAGTCTTGGTAGACTGCTACAGCTGTAGGTAAATTCAAAATAAAAGCATTCTATCAAAGACATCTGGAGAATAATAAACAACCCACACCAGCTGTGGGGCTTCCTTCATTAAATATATTCAAAATATTTAGGTTATTTCACTGCAGAAATTAAAGAGGAGCAGAGGCATCCACTTTAATAATAACAACTTTGAGCACACACACTGAATATAAATCTAAACAGAATTATCTGCCCCTGATGTTTATGTTTCTTGCCTTGACATCCGCTTCATAGCTGCTCACAGCTGGCTGTTAACATCCCAGCAGGTAGGAACAGACTGAACACAGTGAATTCTGCACGCCATTGTGTCGACTGTGGTGGCTTCACATCTCACAATCATAACGCCTCGTGAGATAAAAGATAAATCAGGTGGTCTGTATTTGACTTCTGCTCCGGCTTTGTCTTGCGTTATAAAGCCAACACAAATTTGGACCCTTTCCAGCACTTTCCGCCCTCTCTAAAAGCCCAAGCTCACTCCTCAAGTTTAGTTTAGCTCAAATTAAGATGACAGAGAGAGACCTTCTGGTCAACAAGAAAAGTAAAACCAAGCCATCTGTTTGGAAACACTTTGGGTTCAAGGAGTCCAAAAGTTCTACAAATCCAACAACCAAATTATCACGTCGAAACAACTGTTAGTCCAGTGACCAAAATAAAAGCAATTATGATTCTTGCCATAATGGAGCAGCCTGACCCAGGCCTGTCACACACGTCTCTCTGCACCGGCCAGAGCCAGTGGAGACCATCAGAAGGTCAAAGTCGCCAAGGTACCGCACATATAGACAGCATTCAGTCACTATCAAGTATAAGATATAGTATATTTATTACCACGTGCACCAGGTGTGGAGATGGACAATGATCTAGATTATTTTCTGTATTTTTGTGTTTTATCTTGTTAGTTTTACTGACCACTGAGTTTGTAATTGAGTGATTGACTGAATCAACTTGAGGTGGTTCAGGCATCTGAGTAGGACGCCTCCCAGGTGTGGTTTTTGGGGGGTATTCTACTGGGAGGAGACCCTGGGACAGACCCAAAACATGCTGGAGAGATTACATCGCTTGGCTGGCTTGGGAACATCTCTGTGTCCCCCAAAAGAACTGGAGGAGGTGGCTGGGGAGAGGGAGGTGTTGTTATCGCTACTTAGACTGCTGTCCCTGTGGGCCAGACCCCAAAAAACAATAAAGACTGGATGATGGACTGAAGTCTACAGATGGGAGCTTTGCATCACTAGCTAATCATTCAAGCATACACAGCACATGTCTGTGCCTGTGATTCCTCTTGTTCTGAGTGGAATTATTACTCAAAAAACATAATTAGGACAGCAAAAAAAATGAACTGGTCTGATGACAATCAATCAAGCATATGGCCCCACCAAAACATCTGATCTGACCTACTAAATGGATCTGAAATGTGGGAAAATTTGCAGAGAAGTCATTAATTGTTCCAGTTTCTCTGGATTTTGGCAGGTTCTGTAAATCATAAAAGGAGTCAAATTTTATAGTTTGGTTCTGAATGACTCTATAGGTGAAGGTCTCTTGCAGATCGACTATCTTAAATACACATCTAATGGCAATATGCAGAAACACAGATACATTGTTGTAATTCCACTTGTAAGATATCACATTATTTTCATAAGACATTACAATTTATTATTCAATTACTTTACTAGTCATGCTCAACTTCAACTTTAAAACCCCTGCTCTAAGCTTTACACATGTTAATGAGTGAGCAATCCAATGCAAACACACTGGCATAAAGGAAAGGGGTGCGTTGGATTTATAATACAAGACAAAACAGCATAAAAGCAAAGAGCACACCTTAGTACAAGAACTGCATTTCAGAACTTTCTGTTCATGAACAATTAAACATGAAAACTTTAAAAAATTGGGAAGATTCTTATGTTTTGTCACTACTGGCTAGATTTAAACGACTATCTGGATCTGATTCGCTGGGTGGTTCTGCTCCTCAGCAGACCCCGCTCTTCTGTTTGCATCTGTTCAGCTGACACATGGTTGACCTGTACAACAGCAGATCAGTCACTCAGTCTGGAGAATGAGCTGCCTGGGCATTATGAGTAATTTTCCTGACTATGGGGATCAAAAGCAGTATCAAGCTGAATCAATCTGCAGCCAGAATCTGTGCGGCACCACAGCTCTGCGTAAAAAGGCGGTAGTGTGCTGATTTTGGACATTAGAAACAGGTTCCTTGTTGTGTGTGCAACACAGAATGCATTTTATGTAAAGATCTGATAACACGATTGTTGCCAGCCCCGAACACACCAGCTGATTGACTAGTCCTCTATATCTGGCATCTTTCACAGCAGAGCTGCAGGGAATTTTTTGAAAAGCATTGTTCATATATGTCTAAATGAAACCCTAATCAAAAAACTGACTAAAAACTAATTTGATTAGAATCCTGATAATTTTGCTTTGGCTCTGACATAAACTTCTTTGGCGGGCACCAAAAATTTCCCTATGCTGGAAAAACCTTGAGATAAATCCTTAGGAAGTGTGTACTGTGTGCACTGCCCAAGGCCTGGATTTCAGTGTGGGTATTAATCGATTCCTGCAGATTCTAGCACTTTTCATGCAGGAAAATCCAGCAAAAAAATTACAGCAATGTATTCATTTTCAGCCCTGTGTCAGACTGTTGCAAAACAACAGGCCAGAAGTGCTGGAGAGGTCAATCAACATCCAAACCAGAACAGCACCTGGAGCGTTCTCTCACTCTTCCTATGCTTAGAAACTCGTGCTAGTATCCACAGACAGGTATGCAAACGTGGACCGTAAGTCTGTAACTCAACTGTAGCCAGCTGATTTAGTCTTAAAGTCTGAGTAAGTTAGAGATTTATAGTCCGAGCAAGTTAATGTTAACGATGTGAATCCTCAGGCTCCTCGGGTAGGAATCACTAATGTTATGCTATGTCAGACCATGCAGAGGTGTCCAACCGTGAACTCAGGGCAAGATAACAAGTAAACACTACAAGGCCCTGCTGCACAGAAGAAAGAAAGAAAGAAAAAACAACATAATGCTCAAACATACAAAGGCCCTTTCACATAGAAAGTGCCATGCGCTGCGCTGACTGCTAAGTTGAGCAAATGGCTCAAAACTGGTGTTGCGCTGGTTGCGAGACTCTGCCCGTACTTTGTCATTCTTTGCAGCCGCTCATGGGCTTCACATTTATGTGCATGTATATGTTCCCCGACCCCCAGTCACTCTGCATTTCTATTGGCCGCGCAAGTGCTCGACACATACTGGGCGGCACAAGCCATAGAAAATAATGGGTTGATGCCTCTTTTTGTCTCCCTTGGTGATGCTAACACAGTTAACGTGTAAATAGATCATTAGTGACAACAACAACAAAAATGGCTGTTCCTTCTGTCCTTCATTTGCATTTTTCTGATTGGCTGCAGGATACTGAAGGAGCATTAACTTTTCATTTAAATTTTGCATTTATAATCCTCTCATGTACTTNAAAAAAAAAAAAACAAAAAAAAAAAACAACCACTGAATGAGGTACCTTAAAAAATAAAAAAAAAGGCTCCTTGTCTAATGAACACTAACTTTGAAATATGGAGCTGACATTTTAGTGGCCAGCATGACACAGACCAAAAAACATCCTTTCATTATTATCAAGTGTGCGTGATAAGAATGGGACTCACTCCAGGCGGTGATGTGTGCTTGTAAAGAAGTATTAGCTCACAGCAGGATTTTGACAAAACCTTATCAATACTGTTATGAATATACATCTGGAAACAACAGCAGTCTGTCTAGCCTCATAGTTGATGTCTGCCCTTCACCTTCACACTGTCCTCAAGTGTTTAAAGACACAGACATAATAAGGAGACCTTCATAAGCACATTTTAACCTTAGACAAGAAGGCAAACTCTTCTCCCGTATAGTGTAAGTAACCAACAAACCAAGCTGTTTGGCTACAGCAAAGTCTTCTACCATAGTACTTTATCAAAGCCCACGAAGCCTGCATTTTACACAGTCCTTGATTTCCTTAAGCCTGGCTTCAGTGGACCAGTGGGCTTGCTTTGGAACAGTGTGCCAGTCTTTATGCCTCATCTACCAACAATTCTAAATAACTACAATGACTATGTGATAAATAGTCAGATGTGAAAAGGTCAGCCTGCTTATACAAGAGGGTCAAAGAGGGAGTTCAAATTCAGAGCTCAGACTCTTTTTCGCTATTTTACTTTAATAGTATTTTATTAACTAAATGTGAATCATTACATAACAGAATAATTCTGATCTTCCATGCCATTATGGAAAAATTTAATGATGCCAGCAATCACACCAGATTGACTACTTAAAGATTGTTGACTTCTGGCTTAGAATACCACTGATGTGCCAGAGAAAAGATATTGACTATAGACAACATATTTATGGGTCATCTAACCAGGAGATTAGTCAACAAGTCTAAAAGTGAGAAAACTTTTGATTGAACTGAACCTAATCTAACAGAGAACATTAAACATGGTCTGTACTTTATTATTACCTGGGCCTGTAGAAATGAACTGCATGCATTTGAGAGCCATTTGAAACCCTGGTGCTGCTGTCAGGCTTGCAGTCCTGGCTAGTGACAGGTGATGTCATAACGGCTTATTTCACTGCATTTCACTTCCAACAGCTAGCCAGTTTTGTACATTAATTGAATCTGAATAATTATCTTAGCCAGCGAGTATTCCTAATGCTGACTAGCAAGGGCAGCAATGATTATTGTGCTGTATATCATGAGGTAAAGCTCCTACAATGTTAAGAGAGTGGACCACAGCAACCAGATGATCGCTTATGAGCAAGCACTTGGCAATGGCTAAAAGGAAGAATTCCCTTTTAACAGAAAGAGACCTTCAGCAGAACCAAGCTCAGGAAGGCAAAGCCATTTGCCACAACCAGTTGGTGGGTGAGGGGAAAGAGAAGATAAAAAGTACCAAAAAGTGCCCACGAACAGCAAACGCAGGAAATCCCCCGGCAGCTTCAGAGTAGAGCAGCATTACTGAGAGATGGCTAATGGTCACCTGATTCAGCCCTAACTGTAAGTTTTATCTGGAAAGTTTTAAGCCTAATTTTAAAAGTAGAGAGCGTGTCTTTCTCCTGAATCAGAACTGGGAGCTGGTTGCACAGGAGAGGGCCCCAATAGCTGAAGGCTCTGCCTCCCATTCTACTTTTAGAAACTGGAAGAACCACATGTAAGCCAGCAGTCAGAGTGAAGTGCTCGGTTAGGATAACATGATTAAGACAGGAAATTATGAGGTCTTTCAGAAACAATGAGGCATTTGGAAATCAAGACAGTAAACCCCTTTAGCACAGACACTTCACTTTCACCATTAGCCATGTATTGGTGAGGTGACCCATGACTATTTCCTGATAATTATATATTTAGACAGCTTTGGCAACCAGCCTACTAACTACTTAAAAAAAGATTGCAACAATTTTAAATACACAATATTTTGAGCCATGTTTAAACCACTAGGCCAAATACTTTCTGGTCCTGGATTCTCAGGTGTGAGTATTTATGGTTGCAAATTTGAACAAGTCACCTAAATGTTAAACATTTGTTTTCTGGCTCTTAGATTGGATTATTCAATAATGAATTTCATTAGCAGTTAGATATTACTGATCAGAGGCCATTAAATAAATTATGCTTCAATTCAGTGACCAACGGCAAAGGAGTCTGGCTGTAGTTCTGATGCTCTTAGCTCTACATGACATTTACTCTGGAACAACATACTTGTGTAGATGCACAACATGAGTATAGGAAGTGCGAAGCCCTGGTTGTGTTAACTAACAACTGGTTTCAACTGACTCCAAACTGGTTCCTGAGAAGCCAATCCCTAACTGAACAGGTTTATTTATTTGAGGAGCATTATTATTTAAATATGCCAATAGTTGATTTTTGAGCAATTTGTCATGTATATCTACAGCTGAATGTTAATAAAAATGTCTGTGTGACATTTGACTCTGAAGTGCCTTTTTGTTTATACCTTTTGGGAAGAAAAAATATCAAGATATATATCGTATATCGCCATTCAGCNCTAAAAAAAAAAAAAAAAAAAAAAAAATCGAGATATTACGTTTGGTCCATATCGCCCAGCCCTAGTTGAACATAGTGCTTTTCAGTTCAAGGGCAGGAACAAAAACAAAAAACCCATAATAAACAACAGTAAACATTAAACACTACTATGTAAAATAAAAACTAAAAAGACTAAGAAGCGACCAACATGACTAAAACTGACTAGATACTAAGTCTTAAAATGCCTCAGAGAAAAGGTGTGTTTGTAAACATGACTTAAAAACCTCTAGTGTCAGGGCCAGCCTACATGGTACATGTCAAAGTAACACGGCAGGACTCAAGGTTTTCCAGCAAAACATTTCCCAAAGCATCACACTGCCTCTGCTGGCTTGCCTTCTTTCCGTAGTGCATCCTGGTGCCAGGTGTGCCCCAGGTTAGTGACACACACACACACACACACACAAAATGTAAAAAACAAACTATTTTGGATTCATAGCAAGGGGGTGGGTCAAAGTGCTGTTGCAGTAATAAGTAAGCAAGTCAGTGTGTGAAGTTTGATGGCTCTAGCTTGAAGAGTATGCATCTTTGGTGTGAATTTGAACATCCTAGGTGAGACCGTTCTCAAGTTATTGTGTTTACAAGATTGATGTAGATTTAACGCACAAGTATAAATCCCACATAAAACGAAGTGGAGTCTTTCACAGTCAAACACACACAGGGAAACAAAAAGCTGAGGCGAGGAGATAAACTAGCATCTGCAGTGAGCTCTCATTTAAATTCAACCAAAAGACAGCCAACGCCTGACTTTCTACATTCTTTCACATTCAGGATCAATTTATCAGTGTCAAGTGTCATTTATATATTTAAAATTACATATTAATTTAGTAAGTAAGTAAGAACGATAAGTAATGGGAAAACAAGCTAAATATCACATTAATCAACAAGCCACAGGAAGTCACTCTGACCATCAGTACTGTCTACCAACAGGTACTTTGAAATTACCTCTTAATAATCTTAAAATGAACAGAGAGTAAATCCTCACAAAGTGCCCGTGAGCTGGGGTTTCTGAGCAATCACATCACGCCTTGTATCATACTCGGATCACACAGTGAGTGGTACTTCACTACATTCAGTCCAGTGTTGCGCTTTGAGTAAGTACTGTTCACTGCATTCATCTCTGGCTTTGTCACCAAACCCACTTTTCCCTTTTCACATACACTATTTTAGGGCTGTATAAATAGATTATTTTAGTAATCGAGTATTCTATCGAGTATTCTATCGATTATTCCATCGATAATTCGAGTAATCGGATAAGAAATACTTTTTTTATTAACAGTTTAT
>JASGAU010372688.1:0-15741 GCA_030220045.1 Australoheros facetus
AGCTGTGAAATACTGGGTTACATCTTTGTGAATTCAGTTCATCCACACAGAGCAGTAAACCTCAGAGCAGCAGCAGCAGGTCAGCTGATCACAGCCTGCAGACCAACATCATTTACTGGAGCTCACAATAGAAAGTTGTGATTCTTCTGTACTTAAGTACAGAATGTCAGTACTTTTGCCACTTCTGTTTAAAATTAAACCATAACATTGTTGAGATGCATTGCATATAAGTAATGGTTTGTGAACACATCGGCCGTGGCATTTCTTCCTTTTATAGTAGAAGTTGTTCATTTATAGTGACTTTGATATATTTATGGGAGTACTGAATGAAAGTCTTTAAAAAGTAGTAAAATTTAGGGGATAGTACTCATAAAAGCAAAACAGATGGGAAAAGAGGCCCATGGAGGACAGCAAAGGTCTTCGTCATAAGGTGCCTGCTACTTTGGCATGCCCCCCTGCTACTCCAAAACAATTTGAAAGCCCTGCCTGACCCTTTAATGTCTTTTTTTCCTTCCAGTCATTGAAGCTGAAATGGACCAAGGCACCATAAAAGGGTTTAGATACTGCTTCTGAATAAGTTTGCCTTTTTTTTGAGATTTTAAGGACAACAAATATTATCCTCACTTCCCAGTTGTTACATTTTGATCATAAAGCCTCCCATTAGAGTCTCCACCCTGACCAAACACCTAAAATATTCATAAATACTGTTAATTACTCATTTGTTCTTCTCACTATCAGCCAATATATTTTTCTTTCAGACACAAAAAACATTCAAATTTTTCTAAGGTTTGTTATGTCTACTTTTGCCTGCATCTGCTCAGATCAGCTGGTTCCTTCTGGTGGCCAAACTATGCAACAGTCATAACATGGCTTAAGGGTGTTTCTATCATCTCCTTTACTTTTTAATTTTTAATTTATCAGCTGTTATGAATCCTAATACAGATAAATCAGCAAATAGGCAATACCAACCAACAATATCAGTCCACTGATAAATCGGTTGGTGTCTACTAAAAACGGGAAGGGGTCTCAAACTAAAAACAAGTCCAGTTCCATTTATTAAAAGCACTTAAGATATAGTCTAAATGACAGGATTTTAAGGTAAATATTAGGTGATACTACAGCAAGTTAATATCACTGTAAGCGCTGAGGTAATGAACCAACTAGGGACACAGTGATTGTGTAATTCAATAAAAGTGATAAACAAATTTTGGTCAATAGCTAATGCCAATGTCAATCATTTTTTGGAATTTATTTTGTATTCATTGTCCTTTATTCCCACTTTTGTTCCTAGGAAACAGAAAAAATTGCAATAATAAAAAAAAAAAAAAAAAAGCACACACAAAAAAAAATCCCAAATGTTTTATCTTTGTGCAAAATAGATGGGACACACCACCACCTCAGCATCGCCTGAATACACTGGTGAATGTCATCTTGCAGATAGACCAATATCAAAAAGTCAAAGTCAAAAAGGCTGACCTGACTTTTTAAAATCGTACCTCGGCTTACCTCACTATATAGGCCGAAGTACAGTGCTAAACAAATTTTTTAGACCACCTGTCATAAAAACAAGAAAACATAATGTAGATTAAAATAGAGTGTAATTTAGTTGCTGATAATATTTTGATAACAGGATGATTACATTGATGTTTTTGCTTTGTTTTCCATTAATATATTTCATCTACTTTATTTTTTTGCCCCCCCAATTTTCTTTTTTATAAATTAATGCATTAGCGGTACATACTTGATCCCAGCAGTTACCTTATAATTTCCTGTTCCTTTTCCTTAATTCTCCTTTGTTTGTTACAGACTTATAAAGCACTGTGAGCTGCACTAATCTCTGTAAAATGGGCAATTACAAAAGCTGTGAGTGATTCATTGGCAATGCAGTCAGCAGAACAGGCAGCCACCAGCTTTCTATTGACCAACCACGAAGCAGCAATTTGCTCAGTGCAACTCATCAACAAAGCAGCCATTAGATTCTTGCAACCAATCAAAGAGCAGCCGTTAGCTTTTCATAACTGAAGCACTGCTGCAGCCCAAACAGAGAGAGGGGGGAAGCCAAGCAGACTGAAACACTTTGCTTCAGAGATATTTTCTGCATCTGGTTTTAAATATTGGAAATACTCAAGGAGAGCATGACAACAGGTAAAAACCACTCCACTGCATACGAGCTCAGATCAAAGTAAGAATCAGGTGTGAGAATGTGGTGAAATTGAAATAAAAAAATAAATCTGTCCTCACGCGCCTCCAGAAGATTAAAACCACTTCTCCCACTCCTTGTCACAATCACATCAATCCCAAACAGCAAACAGCGTGACACTGCTCTGTTCAACCCAACGTGCACCAAAGTGGCGTAATTGCATTCATCAGTATCATGCAGTGTTGATCCTTCCCCATCCAACATGCATACGCGGTTTTCTGCTTGCACACAAAAACAAAAAACAGGATTTCTTTCATCCTTACTCCCCATTCACAAATTCCCTCGCTTAGACAAACACACACAAGCTGAAAGAGGAAGAGTTGTTTCCACAGATGTTTGCCTGTCAACATTTGCAGCATTCCTCACAAACCAACCAATTAGTCAAACAGTCATGCTTTGTGTGAGACTCATTGGAAACCATCTCTGTTTTTGTTGCCATTTCCTCTTATTCCATTCTTGCACGCCTCCTGTTTTTCTCTCCTGGCCTCATTGTGTGTGTGTGTGTGTTGACAGATAGAGCTTGTCATTAGCTTGTGGTCTGTCTGAGACATTTGGCTCTTCTGAAAATTACTCTACTGTGTGCATATTTACTGAGTGTACAGTATGTGAGTGTGGCTTATAAAGACAGGTTTTCAGGCTTACTCAGTGCCTTTGTGTGTGTCTAAGGGAGATGATCTTGACTACTTCACTGCTAAACTTCATTGTTTGAGGTTTAGTTTGTAGGAAAGCAGTAAAAGCACTGATTGACCTACTTGCTGTGTTTGAAGAGGGCAATGGTGTGATCTGCCCTGCAATTGACATCGGCGACACCTTTCTGACTGGCTGTTGGTCTCTATGTTGAGGGGATGCCGTTACCAGGGCAGTCGCTGTGGACACACTTGTATGGAAACCGTCCTTTCCTCCTCCAGACATCTCCCCGTTCCCCTCCTCGTCTGAGTTGTCTGAGTGCAGGGGGTTGGTGAAACTCAGGGCAGTCCTAACAGGTGTGGAGGAGGAGGAAGAGGAAGAGGAAGAAGAAAGGTGGGAGGAAGATGATGAGGATGGAGCCACACGGTCTGAGGAGGAAGAGGAAGAGGAGGTCTTGGGGTACAGTTTATCCGGGCTGTTGCTTTGTTGAGTCCACGCTGCGTGGCCGGCTTTCACTTCCCCTCCCTGCATCTCCACCTTCTCTCCACTCTTGACAGGGAGGTGGTTCGGCCTGGCTAGGATGCCTCCATCTGCTTTACTCTCCCCACATCCACCAACTCCTCCTCCCTCTGTGCCCGAGTCCTCTGACAGTGAGGAGCTGGACGTCAGTAGGGACTGAGTAGTGCGAGCTTTAAATGCGTGACTTCTTTGCAGCATGCAGCTGTTGTTACTAGAGCTGGAGCCTTGTCCGCTTGCTACTCCCATCGAGGAGGAGGTGTCAAAGCTGCGAGGTCCTTCTTGCAGCGGCACCTTTTTAATCTCAATGCTGAGCTTCCTCTCAATTCGAGGAGCACCAGAACAATCAACAACTGGGGAGAGGGGCGAGGAGGAGGGGGTCTGAGTTTGGCTTTGGCCTGATTCTGACTTTGTTGAAGACAATTTGTTGTTGTAGTTGTCATTGAGATCCAGATTTGAGACCTGACTCTGCTGTTTTCGGATTAGTAGCTCCTGATCTTTCTGCTCTGAGGGACTGGTCTGTTTGTTTGGACTGGCATCTAACTGGTTCTGCTGCTGGTCCATGTCTTTGTCCTGAAATAAAAGTAAAGTCAAACAAATGAGACATGTAATCCCCCTTTCACAAAAAGCACAACATTCATAAACCACCAGAAAGCTTTAATGTTTGTGAGAGTTCAGAAAAAGCTGATGAAGGACGATATAATCATCATCAGTGTGACCTCACAAATATGTTTCTGCAAGAATGCTCAAAAATTCCCATAAACACTCCTAAACCTTGTGGAAAGCCTTCCCAGAAGACTTGAAGCTGTTATAGCTATAAAGGGTCAGCCCACATCATATTAAACCCTATGGTTTAAGAATGGGATGTCACTCAAGTTCATATGCATGTCAAGGCAGATGAGCGAATACTTCTGGCAGTATAGTGTACGTCCGAAAATGGCGGTAAAGACTGATAGATTGCACAGTAATGTCTTCAACATTCAAACCTTTACTTTACAAGGGACAGCCAATGAGAAGAAAGCTAGCATAAACGAAAAGTGACCATAAGGAGACCGGAACACCACTGACCAGTATGATTGGTTGAAAAGTGGGCTGGAACAGGGAAGGGAGCAATGGCAGAGTTCTCCAGGAATGGGAGAAGCACAAAAACAAAAAACCCAACAAAAAACAAAAACAAACAACAACAAAATCAGTATGAACCATAATTTCCCCACTGCTGTGTCTGGGAAATTCCTTAAGCATTAGGTGACCTCCAGCATATATAAACTGGTTTTCTCAGACTAATAACCATTCTTATATCCATGTAACTGTCTATATGAAAAACAAAAGCAACAAAACAAATCTGTAGATGCATACTGTTCAGTTATATAAACAAAAAAATAGCCCTCTTGTATTCATATAAGCTGCTCATCTTTAGTGCATTTGCAGCTCACCTCTGTCACGTTTTGCTGAGTAGTAGCCAGGACGTGGATGACGGGTTTGGGATGGTAACGGTCATTGTCCTGTCGTACATTCGTGACAGTGGGGAAGGCTGAGGGTGGAGATGGTGTCAGAATGGGTGGTACAGGATGAGCCTCTGGGGGCTGGAGGATCTCTTCCTTTACATCACCTTCTACCTGCGTACTAGAGAGAGAGAAAAAACAAAAGCCCCACACAAGCTTGTTACTGAATGAAAATTACACTCGGAGAGAAATCAGCATTTGATGTTATTTAATAAGACATCTCAATTCTACAGAGCCTAAAATGCAACACAGGAACTGTAATTAAAACACCAAATTCATTAAAGGGATGTTTGACCATTAAACTACAAACCCGGATCCTTTGGTTTAGATAAAAAGTAAAATATCAACAGTGCACGAGTAAACTTTAAACTTTTAAAAATGATGCAATAGCAAGAAATTCATCCTGCTGATCAGTCAACTTCTAGACATTCTGACATCCTAAAAAGGGGGAATTACAAAACTAATATGATGAAATAAACTTACATTAAATTCATGTCGTGTAAAGTATGAAACTAAACTAGGTTTGTGCTATGTTTTTTCACCACTAGATGGCAGAATTTGAAAAAGGTCCAGTAACATGCTGTTACTACTGTTCAAACAAATTAAATGTCCTCAGAGAGATGTTAGCTTTCTGCTCTCACCCATATTCTGTGGCTGTAACAGTGACAATCTACTAATGTGAAGAAGTGAAGAGAGATTCAGACCAGTGCTAAAGAGTTTCAGGTCTCCACATATATCTCGTTCTATAATCACAATCTTAGACAAGTTTCCTTAACCTTCTGTGCAGCTTACTGAACCGCAGGTGCAGAAAAAGCTGTGTCAGTATACGACAGTATCTACAGCTATTCAAAATAACTGTGTAATGATAGCTTAACAGTCCCACAGATGTTTACCGCATGTACAGTATTTCAGTAATGTAACCTACCAATAAATACTTCTATAAAAGCACCTTCTGTGTAGGTGTGAGAGTTGCATACAGGATGCAGTGGTTATGACAAAGCTAGCCACCGAGATGGAAAGTGATACGAGGAAATATTGTTCAATGCATTTATATACTGTACGCATGCAAAAATATATAGAAAAGCAGTAAAAGGAAGTGGTGGTGCGCCAATTTAAGAGCACATGACTGAAGCAAAAACCAGCATAAAGGCTGACAGCACATGATGCTGTGTGTGGATCAGAAGCAGACAAAGTCAGACACATAAGTCGCAAGCTAGAAGCTCAGGGGATTTCCTTTTATTAAGCAACTTTGGAGTTGCACTGAAACCATAAAAGCCTTCCTCATTAAGCCTCAGAATTGCAGCAGAGCCAACACAGAGGCTCAGATCTGCTGTGTGTATTCTTGTTTACTTGCTCTTCTAGATAAACATTTGCTTGCATTTCTTATTAATAATAACAACAGGCTAGGATTTTCACTGTATTAAAGAGCCCGACTGATCATGAATTTTTGAGGCAGGTAAAAAATTTTAACACATAAAAAGATGCTAATATAATGATATTGACTGATTTTCTCCAAGAACGTTCTCTTCCCAACCAAAAGAGACATGCACTAATATTTTGCTAGACTCCTTTTAGCTTTGATGAGGGCACGCATTCGCTGAGGTGTTTCAAAAAGCTTATGAATATCACAAGGTTCAGACCACTGCGTAAAGTCTTCTTCAGTGTATTCAGTGAGGTCAGCTGACCTAATTTTTTTTTGGGCACATAACACTGCTCAACCTCAACAATTGAAGCAATCCCAGATCATAATACTACAAAAGGCACTAAAGCACAATGGATGCATCACCTCATCCGCCTCACTTGTTACCCTGATATGGTCATCACTCAGGACCTTTTTCTATTCTATTCTAAGTTGAACGTGAGACTCTGCACATACCCCCCAATTTGTTGTGACATACCATGAGCACCAGCTACACGCTCACATGATGTGTGTACAGAGCTGTGACGCTACATTTGCTGCAGACAGCAGAGCTGCAGCTGTACAAATATCTGTGACA
Organism: Australoheros facetus; assembly: GCA_030220045.1. Classification (NCBI taxonomy): domain Eukaryota; kingdom Metazoa; phylum Chordata; class Actinopteri; order Cichliformes; family Cichlidae; genus Australoheros; species Australoheros facetus. The sequence continues at coordinate 6,843 of JASGAU010372688.1, forward strand.
GGCCAATATCGGCTAATGATATCGGCCACTGAATTGCTCTAAAATATCTGGCTTTCAGGCTGAGCATAACTTAAGCCACACACCACTATCCCTTTGTTTCCTTTAATGAAAACTTTAATTACCCATGAGAATTGCTTCTTCTATATCATCTTTGTTGCCTGAGCAAGCATGTGATATTTAACGGCACAGATTCCCACTGGAACCCATTATTTCCATGGGGGATTTGAACCATTCAGATGCCACTTTTTTTTTTTTTTTGGCAGGCCCTATAAGAGGAGATGAGATGAAATTTTAATGATTCCTAAGGGGAGGTTGAGCTGTTACAGGAATAAACACTAATAAGTCACAGCAAAACAAACAAGCTGTAAAGAGAGGAGAATAAAGAAAAAGGAAGCTGCAGGCAAATAACTCAGTGACAACTGCAGCATGTATGACGAAATATAAATGTGTACTACAACAATATAAGAGTTTACATCGAGTGCATGAAGTTCTACTAGTACTGTTGCTTTCCTGAGGGATAAAATTATTAAATAAAAAGCTGATATTATTCTGTTTAATGATAAAAGATGAGAAAGATCAAGATTTTTTTCTACTTTTGTTCAACAGAGTCAGCAACAAACACTTAAATTCAGCTCACTCCAACTTTTGCTAAGAGAAAAACAAAAAAAACAAAAAAAAAAAACAAACTGCCATAACTATCCTGCAGCATTGCCAGTGTACTGAAAATGGCTTAGTATCTTCTTCATAATAAAGCTTCATGTCTTCACCTTGTTAAGTAGATGTCAACCAGCACAGCCAGTCATACTGCATTGGGATACTGCTGCCACTCTAGAAGAGCTAAACTTCAACACACCAGGATCAGCCCACACTATTCTTCATATTGTGTAGGTAGCCCTTTTTTGCCTCCCAAACAACTGTTACTCATTCAGTCATGGACTTCACAAGACCTTTAAAGATGTCCTGTGGTGACGATCACCACCGCACGAGTACCAGTTACAATCCCGCGGGGTGTAAAGTGGGAAGTCCATGGATCAGACTCGTTTTACCAGCACATCCCACAGATGCTCGACTGGAATGAGATCTGGGGAATTTGAAAGCCAGTTTAAACACCCTGAACTCTTTGTCATGTTCCTGCTAGAGAATCATGGATCCCTGCTATGAGGGATCCATGAAGGAGTGTATGTAGCGTGCAACAGTGTTTAGGTAAGCAGTGTAGGCATATCATCACATCAATGCCAAAACTCAAGGTTTCCCAGTGTAACACTGCCCAGCCTTCTTTCCATAATCTTTTGCTATCACAGAGGGTGGAAAGCGCTAGAAGAGAAAGCCAATCCATTCTCAGTTCATCATCATCATCTAAACATGTCCTCTCCTTTTTAAGGCCCCCCTACCTTTAAGAAAACTGTCTTCTGATTGGCTGCCTCATGCAAACAAGGTTTGAACAGCAGGTGGGTGTGGCTTTTGTAGTCACAGCCAGAGCTTTGTGCCTGTCTTACTTTCGTCAGTGGCCTCAGCAGTCGAGAGAAGGCAGAATTGCTTTGTGCAATTAGAGGCTGAAGGAAACCGCATCATCCATCTTTTAATCCACTGGGGCAAAAAGGTACGACAAATTTGTATGATATAATGTATAATCCTTGATTTTCATACTATGGCATAATATGACTAGTTTTTTTGTTTGGTTGTTTTTTACCTCAAAAAAACACCAAATCTAATCAAGATGGTACTGTCACATTTTAGTCAGAACCCCAGAATTATTGAGGTTTTAAACCCATCCCTAATGACAGAGCATGTGGCTGAGTATGTATAAAAGCCACGACTCCCTGGAGTTCCTGCAGTATCTCCCCTCCACCCTTCTCTCTCTCACACACACAAATTCTTCTACACACTTACACCACTGAAGGACCCACTGGGAGTGTGGCCGGCAGAGTGTGGTTTATGTCTGTAAAAATAGCTCTCGCCATCAATAGAACACTCTTAGGCTTAAACTAGGCCTTGACATTATTTCTTTATAAACAGAGGGATGATGCAGAGAAAGAAAGGAACATGCTGATGGGAGAGGGAGACATCCACACACTCCTCAGTGTGTCCCACTTCCACAAAGTATTTCTACTTTGGCAGCTTTTGCAAGTTCACATTTGTACATTTTACGAAGAACAGGAAAGTCCAGTAAACAGACCACTTGCAGGTACACACTAAGATTAGAATGAGCTAAAAATGTCTGCTTTCACATAAAGCTGCCTTGTGCAAGAGGCAAATTAAGGTACATGATAAATTTAGTGCAGTAAAAAGGACACCGTGGCTCTAAAAAAAATGTAATAACCTCAAATGAATGTTTTCCTGGAGGTGCAGCTTAATCTGCATGTCTAGGGAGGCTTTGGTGGATTCTTTTTCATATGCTTTTGCACAGGTATTTTGTTAGGCTGCCTGGAAGACAGCATTTTTGCTGGGCTTGTTCTGTGCCCTCCAAAGGGCAGATTTTCTTTATTTGATGTCATCCTGTAGTAGATCTACTTTAATGTTTACTTTTGGTCTTTTTTTTTTTTTGCTCCATCACCCCTAAAGAAATCTTTAGAAAAACTTTCAAAAATTTTTTACTCTCAGTAAGAGAGATGATGCCCAGAAATATTAGTGAATCCTGATTCCACCACGATGCATCAGGCTTGAACACGCCTCTTTAATGATATGGTAGACTTATAAACACAGATGTGGAGCAGTTCATCTAGGCTGGGGGCCTTTAAGATATCCCTATTGATCCCTGTAGGGAAATTCCTTCTCTTCCATCCTAGCCATCCTAAGGAGACATGGGTAGCCACTGTGTGCTGCTCAGGGATTAACTCCAGATATAAGCCAGTGCCGCAGTCAAGGGCACAGTGATGAGAGAATTAACCTAGCATGCATTTTCTATGGAAGGTAGATGCAGCACCAAATCATCTTCACATGTATAAGGCTTACTAACAGATTATAACCCATTCCAGTTTTATGCAAATCAACTGATCTTAAACCTCCCTTTTGTTGTCATTAGTAACAAAAAAAGAAATCTGGTTTTTAAAAAGTCAAGGTAGCTTCACCAGTTCCTGAGTGTAATAAAGTGCCTGGTAAATTGATGATATCATTAGCCCACGGGTACATACTCTTCATACATACTCTTTGTCCAATCTTTGCAGTGAATGTTTAAATTATGCATTACCCACAAAAAAAGAACAGCAGCATCAGTTGCGTTATTAAAGTAGTGTGTCGGTTGATAATTATTTAAGGACAAAAAAAAAAAGCAGATCATATTAAGTTTTCTTGCCATTATAAATTTTTTTTCATTAGCACACAAAATACTGTCAAAATGGCAATCTTTAGAAAATGCTTCCAGCAACAGGTAATTAACTGAGACAACGTCTCCTGGCAACAAGATGTCCCCTCTGACATTAAAGCGTCAGCACTGAGAAAACAGTGAGGCATCCATCAACCCTATTAAAAAGTTGTGTTTTGCTGCATTAGTGAGGCGAAGATATTTCCAGCTGTGGAAAAATAAGTAGAAAGAAAGAGGGCTGTAAGAAAGTAGAATACACCTCTGCGGGCCTGAAACTTGATATCAGAAGGAAGAGAAGACAGCAGAGAGAAGTAAGATTTAAAAATACTTGTAATAATAATAATAATAAATGGGTAAATAAGAGGGAGGAAAAATGTAGAAGACTGAATGACCAAGAATAAGAGAAAGGAAATCTATAAAGGGTGTGTTTGAAATAATACGTCTGCATTTGCATAAAGGACTGTTTGTTCTCAAACAGAGGGAGATGAAAAATGCAACAGTTCTGCTTTAACTAGCCTTGGGTTATGGTGTGTTCAACACTACGTTGTGTTGCAGAGTATTGCAAAGTGTTGCAAAATGATCTATAAATACAGCTCCTCCTCAGGCAGGAGTTAACAGCCAAACAGAAGTTAACTTTGGTAAAGTGGAGGCTGTTTGTAACTGTGGGCTGACGGGGAGCTACCCTGCCACAAAATGCATTTTTTTTGTTTTTGGTCAGTTTGATGTTTTCATGGTGTGCGTTTTGTGTTCACAATGTTATCAAACACTCTCTCCTGCTGTGTGAGCTTGTTAACTCATCTGTATGAAAGATGATTTGCAAGTGGCACTTTGCTGAAGTCAACCAAATGAAGTAAAGCAATTGAAAACTAAAATGTCTAATCACGCACGACCCCAATGAACAACACTATTAGCAGCTAAGTTGGTTAAAAATATATAAATGTCGGATAAACGTCCTACCTTCGAATGCGGGGAGGTTTTGGAGGTGGCGTGTCCCATGCATCATCGGATGAGTGGTGGCTTGCTTTGTCAGGACTGCTTTCATCCTGGACAGACACATAAACATGACAATAGTTGGACATAACATTTGTGAAAAGTGAATCTTCAAGTCATGTATAGATATGTTCATTTGCACAACATGGCCGAAGTTAATCAGGTCAGAGTATGTACAAGTAATCCCTGTGTGCCAAATACTCGTGCTTTTCTTCTGCTCTTGGCTTTGAGTGATATCATACAGAGGAACTCTCTCTAATATGGTCATCTCAGGCAGTGAGCAAAGAAGCCCCACCCACCTGCTTTTCTGTTTCCTCGGGGCAGCCAATCAGAAGAAGGCTGGATTAAAGGCAGGGTGGTCTTAAAGAGACGGGAGCTAAAAAGCAACTTCAGCAGATATCAAAAATAGAAATATGGAGCTGCACCACTGAGTTTTAGGATAGACAACTACAATATACTCCCTTTTTTTTTTATGTAAAAGATTGCTTACATGAAATCCAAAGCATCTCTTTTTCCAAGCCCTCTAAACTAACCCTCTTTCTCCTGGCTTAAATGCTTCTGGAGTAGAGGCAGCAAATTGCTACAAAAGTTGCTTCACCAAACGATACAAACTGCTTCTGAAAGACGCCCACCCCACAACTACTTCTCTCTCTTCCTTTCTCCTCCCCTGTGACTTGTTAGTTTGACTCTCTCCACTATGGTAACAAGAAAATGACAGGGCAACTTCAGCTGTCAAACTCATGACACAGGGGCAAATTCTGCCATTTGAAGGCTCTAGCCTGCCAAGAAACAAACTTGAGCACAATAAGGGCAGATAATCTAAGAAAAGAGGATGGGAATGCAGCTTTCTCCGTACGCATGTCCACGTATGCCCTGGTGGGGCCGCTTCCTGCAAACGATGGCGGGTGCAAGCATGCAGAGAAACGTGTGGGATGCATGTATGTGGAGGCTTATTGTTCCAACTGCTACTGAAAGCACCTATGTGGGTGTTTTAGTCATCAACAATGGCTGACTGGACATGAGTCAATGTGTGTATGGACTGAGTCAGTACAGCACAGTGATGATTTGCCGTGTGTGAGTGCGGTGTTCTTCTTGGACTTGCAACTCTGCGAGGAAACAGGGTTATAATCAGCAACAAACTTGTGCTGCGGTTTATGTTGCCCTTAGTGCAAGCCACACCTTCTTTTCAATGATTATTAGTACCAACTTTAAATCAAGTGAAAGTGTGGTACAGCTTATCCTCATTTTAGAGCCCCTCAAAGATATGTATAATTCCAGGTTACAGAGTGTGTCAGCTCAGTCTTTTCTAATGTCAAAAACAGTTGTGTGTTGGTGTGACTGTCTTCCAAGGGTCTCCCTTTCCCAATGGATGTGTGTCTATTCTCAGACTCAGAGCGCATTATGGGAGAGGGGTGATGTCATCAAAGCTTCCTAAGCAGGAAGTAAGCTTCTGGATCTCTGCCAGCACCCCCCCATGTATCATGTTGTATTATGCTGCACTTTAAGTTGTATTTGTTGCATTTCTGAGGTTGTATGGCTGCTATCTTTACCAGGTTTCCAAAAGGAAAGAGACTGAAAATATTAATTTTCAGCCTCTTATAGGGAGCATGTGCAGTCTTTCTGTGATTTAGCTCAAATGAAGAGCAGCTTGTAGTCTCTTCAAGACTGCTCTATGGGATGACAAAGGATGGGATGATAGGAAGGACCTATGGTTAAATCATAATCAGCGTTCCAAAACCAGACTGGGTTTCAAATATTCACACTTAAGATTAGGTGCCTTTCAATTTTTGTAAATAAGAGTGTTCATGCCTCCTTGTGTCTTTAAATGTGCTGTTCAAGGCTGGATATATGCTGCGCACTGTCCTAGATGAAAGATGGCCATTGTGTGGGATGTTATCTTTGGTTGTGGTCCCAAAACACTGTCGCTGTCATGCTGCAAGAGGTTCAAAATGTCTCTTCTAACAGGCTTGGATCCAACGCAAGCCTGGGAGGGACTGACATCTCACAAAGTGTTCACATCTATTAACCAAGTCGTAAGGACGCAGAGTGAAATCAGAGAACAGTGCAAACCAAAGAATTTTGAATGTGCAAAATTTAATTTTTAGGGCTCAAAAACAGAAGAAAATCTGCTTGAGTTGTAGCAGCCTTGTTTAAACATTGTTATGATGATGACAAAGCATAAAAGAAGAGAAATTCTCATAGTCTACATACATCAAGCTTGATGTTGTAAGACTGGTTTATTAGACCTATGTTGTGTGTTGTGCAATAAATCTACAGGATTGCTGAAATCTTTTTGGCAATGGGAGGAGGAACAGGGACAATTTAGGACACATCATATACAGTGCTTGCATTACATGAGGGGCAATAGAGGATAATGTAAAGTAAATTAAAATAAAATAAAAAAAGAGGTCAGTGGTAAGTGAAAGAGCAAAGCTTTTCTAGTTCTTTTAAATAGCTATAATTGTCTGGAGTCCTCAGAGTAGTCTGCAGAGGAGAGATATTGATCTTTTTAAGCACAATCACAGTGACTCTTTTTCTGTCTGTAAACAAAAGTTTTCTTTAGACCTCTCCACACCATCTTCTCCCCTGTGACTAATTATGTGTTTTTTTTCCCTACTCCTAGTATGTTCCTCAGCGACATCCTGTCTTACTTTAACACCACACAGCATGCACTCTGTGTGTGTGTGTGTGAGAGAGAGAGACAGTCATACCATGCCATCATGGATCTGTGTGCTGGTGGGACTCTCCAGTTGCCGTAGCTGTTTCTCAAACAGTTGAGCGATGGCTCTGTGAACTAGCTCATACTGCTCCTATAGAGAGAAAGAAAAGAGACGATGAGGCAGGAGGGAGAGGGAAAGTGCTGCACAAAGCCAAAGAGAAGGGTTAATTGGACGAGGAGTGAGTTGAAAGACAGGAGTAGAGGGGGAATAAGGATTTCACCAAGTCAATATCAAATCAATTACATTTTGCACTGTATGAAAACCGATTTCATTACAGTTACAGGCTTCCTACAGGATGCCGGTCTGAGACTTTGAACTCAAACCTGTGTCAGTGTTTGGCAAATCAATTCTCTAATTCAGTTAATGGAGCTCATTTTCACTCCCAGGAGAGAAAAAAACAAACAGCTGTGACTAAAAATACTGTAAGTACTTTTATTTACTGTAAGTGTAAATTATCTCCAGCTGATAATCACGTTCACTACAGGAAGTTCCCAGTAAAACGTGTAAACACAACTATGTCAAAAATTGTGGCAAAACAATCTCAACTAGTTACACATAGCTATGCTGGGTGTGTAGCAAATAAGAATGCAGGACGCAACCTGTGCAGGAAATAAAAACGAGAAAATGCTGCAAAACCTTATTAGAGGTTAAACTGATGACTGATGAGCTTAAGATGATGTTTACAGATGTCAGTGACTAAGGTTAACCTATTATGTCAATTCTGCACTGATATATGTAAGACAGTGTGCTGACAAACCAATATCTACAAAACAGTTCACTTCATACTGTTAAAAGAGCAGAAGGCTAATGAGTCATTTTTTCACCCCAAATCCTGCAGAAATACAGTTTACCACTTAAATTACACAATAATAAGAACTCATAAAAAAATAAAACAAAAAAACACCTGTTTGTAGAAGGCTTTTCTATTTTAGCTTTATTTTCACAAAAAAACTTAAACTTACAGCAAAGAAAGGGAAAATCTACTTGACAACAACCATTCTCACGCATACATGAGGGGGTCAGGGCTCATCTCGACTAAGAACAAACTGTGTGATGCCCGATTGAGCCCATGTGACAAAAAAAAAGCTGAAAATTGTCCAAAGAATTTGTACAAAATCAGCAAGTGTATGTGCTGATTTTAATTACATTCAGCCTGCAGCGCACTCAATCTATGCGTCACCTCTTGTCTAATCCAGATTTCCAGTAGTGAACAGGTCTAATAGAAAACCTTCTCTAGGGTGACAATGTCTAGAGTTTATGTGTTAAACCACTTTAAATACATACTGACCTCAGATCAATGTTTTTGTGTGTGTGTGTGCGTGTGTGTGGTCATGAGTAATGCTCCTGACCATTTCTGTGCTGCATTGTATTTAACTAGTGAATAAATTATGAACATTCTGCATGTATCTATAAATAAAAGCTATGAAAACAAACCTTGGTTTGAACAGCTGAGTGTCGCTGCGTCCTCATCTCCTGGATCAACCGGAATACATTAAAATCTTCTGGGATTTTCTGATAAAGAATAAAAAAGGTTAGGTTGAAGTGAGGAAGAAGTGTACATCTGCACAGGTACAGTGCCTTGCGCAAGTATTCGGCCCCCTTGAACTTTTCAACCTTTTGCCACATTTCAGGCTTCAAACAAAGATATAAAATTAAAATTTTTTGTGAAGAATCAACAACAAGTGGGACACAATCGTGAAGTGGAATGAAATTTATTGGATGTGTCAAACTTTTTTAACAAATAAACTGAAAAGTGGGGCGTGCAATATTATTCAGCCCCCTTGCGTCAATACTTTGTAGCGCCACCTTTTGCTGCAATTACAGCTGCGAGTCTCTTGGGGTATGTCTCTATCAGTTTTGCACATCGAGAGACTGAAATTCTTGCCCA
>JASGAU010372690.1:0-16512 GCA_030220045.1 Australoheros facetus
CCTACTTCCTATTACCCAGAATGCATCTCTACCTCGTTGTCATGGTAACGAAACAACTTGATCACAACGATCAAACAACTTATTGCTGGGGCATAACACATTCTACGAGCTCTCTGATCGCCTTTTTCCATTAAACTCTGTAACACAATGCAGCAGGTCATTGATCAGGATCTGAAAAATCAAGCATTAGCTTCAACAATCAGGTCATAGTCCAATGCTGATTGTTACCTTTGTACGATTGTTCCTATTCAGGATTCGTGGTATCATGTTATATGCAGTCCTCCAAAAAAGTGCGGCTTATTGTGGCTGAAACTATGTGTAGGTCAAATGCTGACCATTAGAAAAGTGGGCCTAAAAGGTGAAGGTCAGGGCATAGACAGAGAAATGCAAAATGGCATCAAAGATCAAAAAGCGGCATGAAAAGCATCGTGTACAGTTTTCTTTGTTTTTATTACTTTGTTTCACTTCACTTCCTCTAACACAATAAAATATGACAGATTATGTTATAATGTAGGGTTTTTTTCTCTGTCCGCCATCCAAGATCTAGGTCATCTTAACCCTATATTTTGAATAATTGCCAAATACTTGGTATACAATTTGATAATAGCAAAAATTACATACTCTAATTGTCTAGGGTTAGGGTTAGGGGTTAGGGTTAGGGTTAGGGGGTTAGAGTCAAGGTTGGTGTTGAAGGAATATTCATGATATATGCTACATACATTTACTTACATATATTTACTTCCCTGAGAAGTTTGTCTGAAAAATAACTTAACTGATTAAATACAGAAGCATATAATGTTTTGTGTCATTATGACCGTTGTATTCTGACTCTACACTGATGAAGACTAAACAGTGATAGAAATTGAGACATCGAGGTCACCCTGTTGTTGAATTTCTCTGTTTTCCACATTCTGTTTTCTAAATGATGTAATCAAGACTGATATGGTGTGACTATTAAATATCTGTAAGTTGAATTAAGAAATTGCCAAAGCTTCATGTCGTCTTACGGCATGCAGTCCTGACCCAGATATCTGACTGTCTGAAATGGCTTTATTAAATTGAATATTTGGACTCCTTATTCCGTTGTTTGTCATTCCTGTTCGATAAACGGACATGCAGAAAACTTAAAAGCTTAAAAGAGCAACAAACACACACAGCTTATTAATATTATTATTAAATTCCTTCAGTGTCATCACCGATGATGACTCAGATTGCAGAGCGTTAAATTTGGTGTTGAATGTGGCATACCAGAAGTAGTATGCTATTTATATACAATCTATTGATATAACACTGACAGCACCCATTACAATTTAGAAGCACTACAGCATCAACATGATAGCTTAGAACTGTTTATATTATCAAAAACCACTTCAAAGACATTTTGCATGTCATGTTTGTGAAGACTTTCCTTTGTGTCATTTTAAGGCTTTAAAAAGGGTTAGAGTTAAAATGTTCATGGCATAAAATGCCGCAGGAAAAAGTGCAGCATCTGGTTGTCCGTGGCTCATGGTTTCATAGGATTCACAAATAATCGGTGTGTTTATTTCAAGCCTGCCAGGTGTACCGGATGAGCAGGAGTGGCTGAACTTTCACGTAGCCCCAGAAAAATTCAGAAAAGCAATCAAGAAAATGATCAGCTGTATGAAACACTGCAGAGTATGATCTCATCTCATCTCAAAAATGAGACAGAAGCCAAGTTTTTGCTGGAAGGAAAAAGGTCGGCATCCTGCAGAACATTGAAGTTACACTTGCATTAGGTGATTGCTCAGCTGTTTCATTCATGCGTTCAGGGTTTGTGCAAAGAGAACTGGAGTGAGGGTCCACATAAGGCAAGCAGATACACTTGAGTTAGTTTAATTTCAAGATAGAAAATTGGAACTAGGCATAAATACACTGTGAACGGGTGAGGTGGGTGTGGCCGACCTTGTGGTCAGGTGACTCGGAACAGAGGGAAAGCTGAGTACATCTGGTGTGCAGATTGGGTGTGGCAGAAGTGAAACAATAAAAGCAAAACAGGGCAGGGATGGGTGATGCAGCAGCCTCACAATCACACACTCTTTCTGAAATAATGTCCTCATTCAGCCACACACTAACCGTCTTTATTTGGCAATACTGGTGCCAACTGTAGTCACATTACATTGCGGCATTGAGAGTGAAAAACAGAGATGATGTCATGAACACTACTTTTCTGTATCTCTAATGCAATCTTTAAGGGCACTGAATAGGGGATAACTCCAAATAGTCAGAACTGAGACACTCAAATACAGCAATGAGTACTAAGCTTAGTGCACTATGTACCCCCAACCAATGAAACACTACAATGAGCTATTGCTGACTGTTTTTTTTTATGCATTTATTTGGGAGTCACTAACCATACCACGAGCATCTCTGACTGAATTATGTGTGATATGAAGCAGAGACATCTGATATCCTTCTACAGAGCTCTGTTGATATCCCTCTGTGCATGCAATTAGTAGGTGTAATACAAGGTGCATTGTTTAACCTGTTTGCATGTGCACATTAGCACGTTCAAATAATCAATGACATACAGTACTGTGAAAAACTAAGTACACCCTTGCTGCTTCCATAGGAATTAAGAGAGCAGGTAGCAGACAGGTGCTGTTTTTAAATACACTTGATTAACCATCAGCAAGTGTGAGCACCTCTATAAAATCAGAGGTTTGGGCAGTTTGCTGTTCTGGAGCATTCAGATGTGTGTTAACACAATGCCATGGTCTTCCCAGGAGTGGCCATCCCTGCAAATTCTCCCTAAGGTGAGACTGTGCAATGCTCAAAGAAAGTGCCAAAAAAAAACAAAAAAAAAACAAGTACTACTCTCACTACTCTACCAGCTGTCTAGCTCGGTGGTGCAGAGGTGATGATATCGGTTTGTTTTGCAGCAACAGGATCTGGGCACCTTGCAGTCACTGAGTCAACCATGAACTCCTCTCTATACCAAAAGGTGAGGTCATCTGTCTGACATTTAAAGCTCGGCTGGAACTTGGTCATCCAACAAGTATGTCAACAAATCGACAACAGAATGGCTGACAAAGTAAAAACTGAAGGTGTTGCAGTGATTCAGTTGAAGTCCAGACCTCATTACGACTGAATCGCTGCGGTGGCACCTTAAGACAACTGTGCACAAACACATGTCTGCAAACCTCAATAAACTGAAGCAATGCTGTAAAGAAATGTGGGCCAAAATTGCTCCACAGTAATGTGAGACACTGATAAAGTTATACACGAAACAGATACTTCAAATTGTTGCTGCTAAAGTTGTTTCTACAGGCTGGAATCATGAGGTGTTCTTAGTTTTGCATACAGTCATGTGACAACTTTCTTTTTCACTTGACTGTATTTTTATTACCTGTAACAACATGATAGAGACAGCCCTGTGAATAAAGTGTAACATCTAGGGAATAACTTTGACACTTAATAAGAGTCAAACTTATTAATAAGTTTGATAATGACTTAATAATTATTAATAATAATAAATAAATAAACGCAATTTAAAAGTTCATTTTGCACTTTCATTTGCAAAGTGGTAACAAGTCAAAATATTTACATTAGCTAAACTACTGACCAGCAGATATGCAGTTTTCTATGACTCCTCAAACATGCATGAATCTATTTAACTACGTTAAACGTTAAACCAGAATGGGAAAGGGGCGATTTACTGTGAGCCTTTCTCTCAAAGGAGAACTTACTGAATAAAGGGAAAAGGACAAAGGACATCAGCAGCACTAACAGGCCTGAGAGCTCTTTGTTTTTCTGCTTAATTTCACGTTTCTGTAACAAATTAGCCAAGTGGAAAGTTTTCTAATTGCTGACAAAAGGAAAGTCAGGTCAGCTCTCTGTGTGAACACTACATTGTTTTTGTATTTGTAAGTGCAGTTATGCATTTGTTGTGTTTAAGTATCCTGGTATTAGCAGAGGCCCAGACAGCCTTCTGCATAAATATGCTGCAGGTTCTTTCTGTGTCAGCTTTGTCAATATTTCCTGGACAAATTAAAAAGAAAGAAAACATCCCTTTTATTCCTCGGGGAGTGGAAGGGTAATCATCGCCTGCTGCCATGTTTCAGCAACCAACAAACAAGATGGATCTTATGGTCTTAAAGAGCTTTAATTCTGCGGAGTCCGTTTTTATTTCTCTAAGGAAAAATACCTTCTCACTTCTTCAGCACTTCTTGGCATAAACACCTCCTGTATGCTTGTATGTGGAAAGTCCTCATAATATATTTGTCTGCAGTTTGGATGAACTGTGGGATGAATGCTAATTTCATTAATGTGCTGTAATTCCAACTGGATGCTCCTAAATCGTACCCATCTGAGAGTGTCTGCATGAAAAATGAAACAACTGGAGCTTTGTGTTCACCAACACATACACACACATATATATACACACATACACACGCACACCCGCACATCATCAGCAGAAACAAAAGGAACCACAATATTAAATGTAAAAGTCTCTTTAAATGGATCATAATTGTGCAAGTATAAATGATCATAAATATGTACATAAAGATGACAAATAACATTTCCTAATCTCACTGATGGTTGAAAAGATTTGAGTATATATGGAATAAATGTATAAGGATGCAGTGGGGCTTAAATACATAGAATATAAAAGTGGATAACCAATACAAAGTCATAAATGTGACTGCTATATCAGTGCCTCGAGTTTGGCATTTTGGTCTTTAAAGCCTAGAATGGAGCACTGAGTTTATCAGCTCATCTTAGCTGCTGAGGTGAATCTGTCAACTGTAACTGTGCACAGACTCAGCTTTGAGTGTTTAGTAATGTAGAATTAAAATGGTCAAGCACAGACAGCTTGGATGGGCTGTTAGTACAATTAACCTTTCAGCCGCTCATGCTATTTCTTACATAATAACATTAACATGCTCCAAAAGGCCCAAACACAGGTAAAAGATCCAGCTGAGTTACCTGCAATCACTGAGGTGAAGCCTAGCATGCAGCTAATGGCTGTAACCACCTGTGTCAGCACCCCTGTCACTTAAGCTGTCACACATCTAATAACAGAATTCCAGTCATCCTCTTCCGCTTATCCTGTTCAGGGTCACGGGGGGGCTGGAGCCTATCCCAGCTGACATAGGGCGAGAGGCAGGGTACACCCTGTACAGGTCACCAGCCTGTTGCAGGGCCAGCACAGAGAGACAGACAACTATTCACACTCACATTCACACCTATGGGCAATTTAGAATGACCAATTAACCTAAGTGCATGTCTTTGGACTGTGGTAGGAAACCGGAGTGCCCGGAGGAAACCCACACAGACAACATGCAAACTCCACACAGTGAGAGGCCTGGGCCAAGGTGGAATCAAACTCAGACCTTCCAGATGTCATTGTAGCTGTGAGGCAGTAGTGCTAACCACCACGCCACGCCAAATTTTTAATACTTGATAACTTTTTTTTTTAATTCCTGCATATTCCCCCCACTGCTCATGAGCTACCCGCTGTGGCAACCCCTTGTGAATGAGGGAGCAGCTGAAAGTAACTACATGAAGTGTGGGGGACCAAAAGGGTTTCCTTTTTTGGGGCTCTGAAGTTCGGCATTTTAACATTAGAGTCTGTCGGGACTGACTCTCTTCTGGAGCCCACGTAGAATTACATTAGCTTATGTGAATAATTTGTGTCTATGATAGCTCCAACTCCCAGAGAAGCCGAAAAGATCTGACTTTTTTCCCTCAGAAACACATTTAAAATAAAAGTTAACAACAGGTTTTCTACTTTCTACTAAGGCTTCATCCTATTACTGTATAGAATGGATGGTTGCAAGAAATACACATTAGTGCCTGCAATATTAAAGTAGAATTAAAGTAAAATTACCTCCGATCATTTCCTTCACTGATTTACAAAGTTAATTCGTTGGAACTGAGTGGATTCATCCTCTGGCAATTAAGCAAATAGATCTCAGGAAGGACTTTAAACTTCCTCATGGAGCTGTCTCAATAAAAGCAAAAAAAAATGTTCTTCATTAATATGGGACCTTAACCTGCCGAGGGTCAGTGACCACAAGATGCGGATGTGTCTGAATATCTGATAGAGTTGTTAGATGCTCATTAAAATACCATTTAGGTAAGAGTTCATTTTGAATGCGTTGAACTGTATCAGTGTGAAGAGGAGTTCAGCCGTGCGGTTTGTAATTAAATACTACCACTGCCACACACAAACACACCTGGACACACACACACACATGGATGTAGGCTGAAGGGTCAAGGGTAATGCTGCCACCGCTGTCTGCTGTGTGTGGGAGTGTGTCACTGGAACCTGCTGTCACCTCATTACAGGACACCGCCAGCCACAGCTCACGCTGACATCCCGGGGCTGTATTCACTAAGTATTATTTGACCACCAGGAGTTTTTTTTTCTAAATGGCACCAAAAAGTTCTGAGCCGAGACTTTTTACTCTTTAAGAGCCTTTCACAAAGCTGCTGGGAGCAACTCTTACAGAGGAATGGAGAGAACTGTGAGGACAGCATAAGAAAAGAACACCTTTTCTTCTGTAAGTTCTCATCCTGTCAACTCTTCTGCTGCTGTATCTCTGCGGGTGGAACCAGTTTAAGTTACACTCATCCTACAGTCGCGCACAAATATGAAACTGAATTCTGAACTTTTTTTGAGCGTTTTCTTTTCATGTGACTTTATAGCTCTGTCCCGCTACATTTCAGGGTGAAACACAGCTTCAGTTACATTGTAGTTACTACAGCTGCACAACCTCCACAGGCTCCGCTTGGATGGAATTCCAATAATCTCTCTTCCTGCATGGATGGAGAGCTGTGCATACCAACATCAATGCCACACCATATATGAGCTTTATGCTACAGTCACACTAGACAAAACAGTGGCTGGAGACAGCAGCACGACCAAAATGATTGTGGTTCTGTGCAACAAACTTGCGATCTTGTTACCTTTGAAATGGTTACATCAAAGGCAGAGACCGTGTCTGCGACCACTCAGTGCCGCAAATGGCACAAAACTGGAGTCAGTTAGGAACTGAATAGGTTTAAATAGGCAATTCTGTGCAATCTGTTTGTGAGATTATGGTAATTAACTGTGATAAACTGGTGAAAACTGCAAATGTGTTGCAGTCTGCATACACAGAAATTCGCATTAAGCAGAAATTCACATCAACTACTTACATTCAGAGTCCAACCAGAACCTCGTGGATTTAAAACAGACAAAACAATTCATTAAGTCCTCCACAAATAGCAACATATTTGCCTCAGGATGACCATTTTACTGCAAAATGACACAGGCGCTCAGCAAATTTGCGTTGATTTAAGAACATAACCAGTTGATATTCAATTGAGTTGCATCACAGAGAGGTTGCATTGATCGGCGCAGGCTGCCTAAGCAACATGTTTGCAATCTGTCTGCATTTCTAAAATAGCAATAATGCAAACCTTTGCCAATGTGTCTGAGAATGAACTGCAGTCAGTCCGAGTCAGACTCCCATTGTTTGGAGACAGGTTGCCTCCCACCAGGTGACCTGTGCGATTGCCTTGCAATTGAAATTTGTCACCTACTGGTCAACTACTTGCAATCAGTCACTGAGTGTGGACAAAATTCAATGCATTCAGTGGGCAACAACTGACTTTTCCTAGTTTCAAGGAGGTTTCCTCCTTATTTTCACTTTACTGTGACTAAGCCATTAATTGAGATCCCCATCATATTTTGTAGTCCTCATCATGTACAGAATGTGTATAAACACCCCAGTTGTACTATCTAAATAAGCTGATGCAAGTTTGAAGTTTGGAGGATGCCATTGTCATATGAATCCTCACGTGGATGCTGTGATGTGGTGCAGTTGATGATGAAAATATCTGTGGCTGCAGAGATGTAACTGAACAGTGATTGTGCCATAATGGCTAAATTACAAGCTAAAAGAGGCTAAAAAATTATCTCTGGCCTCATCATTGTTAATGACTCCCTCAAATTACACAGTCATTTGATTAATTAGTTTTAATTTTTTTTTAATTTAATTAACATAGTTTTAAACATCATGAATTATCTCCCAATCCTCTGGGTTTGTTTGCAGCACAGTGGCTATGGGTGGCTGATCTGCTGTGTAACATCAAGTTTAGTGCGCTGATTACTGTACGTGCAAGCGTTTATGTGTGCAATCCAAAGTGTAGGTTACCATGTTAATGATGCAGAAGCTTGTGTTACTAGGCAGGCTACACCGTGATTCCATTATCATTGATTAGGTGACAGAGTGTGTGCCAAATGTATGTTAGTGTGACACACACTGTAAAAGGATTAAAAAATATGGGAGCCAAGAGTCGTGTGTGTGTGCGTGCGTGCGTGCGTGCGTGCGTGTGTGCGTGCGTGCGTGCGTCTGCAGAACATTACTCAGTGTGCTTGTCGCATCAGACTGCACTCACCGTGGGGGTCAGTGGAACGATGAGTCTGTCTGTGGATGAGACAGAATAAGTGCCTCGCTGTCATCTTTGCAATCCACATAGGCATTTACTCACATTAAAGAGCGAGCACTAATATGTCTCACTCCAGTAAGATCTACTGACAGCTGGAACGAGTTAAAACAACGCCAAGCTCTACATTTCCCTTTTTTGATACCACTCATTACTTATTTTGAAAACATGCGTGTATCATGATGATTTGAGCCTTTGCCAACAGCAGAACAGCCCAAAAAGAAGAACAGAAATGTTCACTGAGAGCATGCCAAAACCTTAGAGTCTTTTCCACATGTAATCAGATTCACTCAATGGCATTTAACCTAATGCAGAGTAACATGTGTAATATCAATAGGCATAAAAGATGACTTTAGCCTCTGGGTCTAAGAAGTAAAACCAATTCAAAGGGCCGTATATCAGCACTGTGTCTAATGACCAGCAGGGGGAGGCGTGGATCGTATATACAGTACCAGTTTGTAAGTACGTCTCACCTGAGTAACTGCTCTTCTAATGAGTTGATAGTCTCGATCATTAGTTTCGTGTCTTCTTCAACATGGCATGATGCTCTTTTTGTAAATTATGGCCCCATTTTAATAAAAATGTACAGAAACTGAATCCTTTTTGGGTAGTTTATTGAGCTCAGAGAGCTTAGAAACATTATGGCAGGTTAGCACATATGCTGGCAAACAAATGAAAGAGCAAAGAGAGACAACAGGTAGTGAAAAACAGGCTAGATAACTGAAGGCTGGGACGCTTGGCTGAACAAGCAATGACAATCTGGCAAAATGTGGCCTTTGTTGGCCTATTTTTGTTCTCTCTTTCTCCAACATTGTTCCTCTTCTCCCCCCATTTATCACTGCACATCGACTTCATTAATGTGTCGCTTTGACTGTTTTTTTGTTTTGTTTTGTTTTTTCTATTTTTCAACAAAAATTTCAGGCACAAGCAAAGGGTGCGAAAATTGGCACTTTCATCTGAAATGCTGTTTTTATTTGAAAAATGCATGAGGTGACATTTGTACACATGAATCTTTATCTAGGACCGTCTCATCGGTCATTATGGGAAATATGAGGTTTGACTGTGCTTCTATAGTTTTATTGGCTCACTCCTCAAAAATTATGAAATAATAAAATGTCACAAATATCTCGTGCTCACTGAGATTCACTGCTGTGGTCTGCTCAGCACCTACCCACTGCTAACCAGCTACCTCATGCTGAGAGTATTCGTGTGCGTGCACACACACACACACACAGAGAGAGAGAGAGAGAGAGAGACATTGCAGTTCTGGACTTTCAGATGAAGTCACATTGCCCCCTGCAGGTGGACAGAGGTTTCATATAAAATTGAAAGGCAGTATTTCTCTTTTGAAGCACAGCAATCACTGGGGTGATAAGGCTTGGCATATTATTGTTGAAATGTATCCAGTAGCATTAAACGGATATAGGATACAGATGGAAGAGTGAGGATGGCTGAGTCATATTAGCTCCACAGGCTCCATCTTGACTGGCATTGATTATTCATTTCTCACGGACCGTGCACATGTGGAAGACTGAAACTAAAGACGGAAGAAAGGAGCCAGAGAGTCTCTTTATAGTGTTATCTCCTGGGTTAGGTCCAATAACCTATTACATTGTGACACCGAGCAATAAAAGAAACATTTAACAAAATGTGTGTTTGCAGCATTTTCTGCTGTTTTTGCTCTGCAGGTATGAACAGTACATGTATTGTAGCAAGCCAAAATACTGATTTTGGTTAGTTGTCAGGACTTCGTTGCCCACATCCTTGATCAAACAGCTGTTAACTTTGTTAGCCAAGTGAAACTGATTAATACATTTAAAGAAAACAGAGAGCAGTCTGTGGCCGTGCCTGTGGTTTTGGAGTCCTTTGAGCTTACATTAACACGCTATCACAGTGATATTTGGCAGGTAGTGTTTCACCATTTTACCTTTATCCAATAGCATCCTAACATTTGCTCGTTCAGCTAATGGGGTGCCAGTGATTTTGCTGGTGTTTGGTCATACATCAAAGCAGCAGATCTAAAGGAGAAGTTTGACATGGCCCATCTTTTCATTGTGGGTGAAAGCCAACAGTGAAAAGATATCACAGTCCAAGGTACCATAATTTATCCTGACAGGGACATAAATGTCTGTGCTAAAAATTTCATGGCAATCCAGTCAAGACTTGTTGAGATATTTCACTCAGAACCACAAAGATTGACTTCATGATGACACTAGAGGAAAAGCTGGTGGGATCACTAGCATATGATTTGTTAATCATATCTATTGGCGACAAATTTGATGGCGCACACTTTAACTTTGTCTCTTATTTTCTAACAGTGCTTTCCCACCGAGTTTCAGCGAGAGAATCGCAGATGTAACGCTTAATAAAGATAATTCTGCTCTGTGGCTCGTTTATCACTGAGGGAAGATTTATGGGAAAGGGGAGAGAGCGAGTTTCAGTCTTCGACACAGGAACCAAAACACTTCTGTGAGTCTGACTGTAAGAGATAGAGTGTGTATTGCTGGTCCCAGAGGGTGAAGTAGAAATGGCTTTGTCTTTGACAGAAAAGAGCTGTTGAAGCGCCTGAGGCTCCTTCCTTTTCCTGTCTCCCTCTGCTGCTCTGCTCTCACTTTCATTCATCTTCTGTCTGCTCAGTGATGTTTCAAGGAAGGAAACAATAGCGTTGCAATATGATTATGGAAATTGTCAAAACAATAAATGCTGTGTCCCCCCCCTTAAAAGTTTTAAACACAATGAAAAGACTGTTGTGTGAATTTAACTACAAATAACAAAGTAGATGTTGTTTAGGATTCCTTCTGTTAAAATATTGCAGATTGCCAGACAGAGAAGTGTGATTCATCACTCCAGAGAACACGTCTCCACTGCTCTAGAGTCCAGTGGCGGCACACTTTAGACCACTATATCCGACACTTTGCATTGTGCTTCTTGATGTAAGGCTTGGATGCGGCCGCTCAGCCATGGAAACGCATTGCATGAAGCTCTCTATGCACTGTTTTTGAGCTAATCTGAAGGCCACATGAAGTTTGGAGGTCTGCAGTCTGCAGAAAGTTGGCGATCTCTGCACCCTATGAGCCTCAGCATCCGCTGACCCTGCTCTGTGATTTTACGTGCCCTACCAGTTTGTAGCTGAGTTGCTGTTGTTTCCAATCACTTCCTTTTTTTATATATAATACCACTAACAGTTGACTGTGGAATATTTAGTATTGAGACATTTTCAGGACTGAACTTGTTGCACAGGTTGCATCCTATCACGGTACCACGCTGGAATTCACTGAGCTCCTGAGAGCGATCCATTCTTTCACAAATGTTTGTAGAAGCAGTCTTCATGTCTAGGTGCTTGGTGTTATACACCTGTGACCTTGGAAGTGATTGAAACACCTGAATTCAATGATGTGGATTGGTGAGTGAATACTAAAACACAGTGTACAATAGTGCAACCCTGTTGTTGTTGGTGTTGGTGCATGTGTGTGTGCATTTATCCTGTGTGTATGAGTTCAAGTCTCTAAAGACAGACTGACATACCTGTGAAGGATGTGGGCTCGGTCTATATAAGTGGTTTCTTCTTCTTGTACTCACACTAACTCTCTCCTCTCACCATTCAGACTTCTATTGGATTTCACTTTTACTTTGTCTTTTGTGAATAAATGGAGTTCCTTTGCATCAGATTCCATTTCCTGTCCCTTCTTGGGTTGTGGGCTTTCAAGGAAGACATAACAGGCCACACTGACATAGGCATTCCATCCTTCAGATGCTTAAAGTTAATTGGCTACACTACTATTAAATGATTAGGGCATACAGTGTACTGTATATAAAGTAGAAACTGTTACAGTAGCTTGTCATGGAACTGCAGGCACAGCATGGCCACAAAGTCAAACCGTTGGCTTCTTTGTCAGTGCACCTGCACATTTCTGCAACAGATTAAACTTAAATGGTACAGGTGTTTAATATACTCAGTGCAGGGAGATGTATTCAGTCACTTGGTGGGAGCTGAATAACATTTTACATGCTATGTTACCTTTGAAACTGTATATTTGCTGACAGCAAATAATTTCCACTATTGTCAGCAATCTCATCTTCACGCATTCAGAGGTACGTAGTGTGTGTGTGTGTTGGGGGGGGGGGCTGCATACACCTTGTGATTGAAAAAGTCACTTCTGTCACACATTAAGCGACTGATGAGTGTAATGTTTACTGCTTCCAGATCAGATTCAGGTTCCAGCGTGTTTGAGAAGTTGCCATTTGCAAGGTTTATACTATGCTTTCTTAATCTCCACACCCGCGAGAGGATGAGGTGGTGTTCACAGGTATCGCCTTGGAAGGCTTATGCAGAATTCATGGCACTGCTTTTCTGCCCATTTGTATTTGGCTGCACAGAGTTAAGGATTATGAATGTGCAACCTAAACAGACACGGTTATGTGCAGTCCCCCAATAGCTGCTGCTGTGGACACTTTTAAACTCTGTTTAGGTTGGCATGGTGATCCAGTGGATTGCCCGGTCACCTCACTGTAAGAAGGTCCTGGGTTTGAATCCACCTGCAAACTGAGTGTGCATTTTTCTGTACAGAGATTGCATGTAAGCAGAAGAAAATGGATGGATGGAGCATTTGATTTCACTAGCTTTGCTTTTCTCCACAGTTGAAGGACCAGCAATAACACAAACACAGACTGGTTGTGACGCTGCTCTATGTGGATAGTGAAAGGCTACAGCATCTGGGGAGTAAGCACAACCATGACCAGCACGGTCATTTAAAGTAACGTTACCCAAATCCACTGAGAAGACCAAATCTGTTCGCCAGGCTTCTTCTTCACACCACAAACTCGCTCTCTCTCTTACTAATTACTCCAACCTGTCAGCCTCTCCTGGCTGTCGTCATGGCAACCGCAGTGGTTTGGCTCACTCGGTGAGAGAGGGGGTGGTGCTGCTATCAGGCAGGAAGGTGAGATAAGAGAGTTTATTTCTCATTGAGCAGATAAAACGAGTGGCTGATCTTTTAAAACATTTAAACCACGGGGACGCACTGAAGATGTTTAAGGGCTGAGCTGCTCTCTGAACACAAATATGGTTTCCTGAATCTTTTGTTGTACGGTTTAGCAGTGGGATTCAGATTCTCACTGTTTAAGTCACGTGCGCTGCATTAAAGGAAAAAAGAAAAGGAAAATCTCTTCTTTCAGTTTGTCAAACATGAAATTTGCTCATTTTGTTTTGAACTTATAAACTTTAGAAACTCAGTAAACTTTCTATAGCCACACCGCTACCTCTGCAGTTCCTGCAACGACAGTCTAAAAGTGCCTAAATGCAACTGAGTTACATTGTTACAAAGTTGTGGATTTAAACCCAAGGCTGCAATCTAATTTTGGTATCATTTTATGAAAAAATAAAAAAAACATTAGGGTTACATGATTGCACAGAACAGTCTGTAGGGTACAAAGGAGAGGAGATTGCCTTGATCTACAGCTATGCATCACGCTTCACTTTGAGCAGTCCACTCAGGTGTCTAAAATGTATCATCATCATCATTATTATTATTAAGAGACAAAGGCTAAAATACTCAAAGTCCAGAGTTGTCAATTTAATCTCCAGGACATCTCATCCATAGTTATCATCCTACAGCTGTTTTCACTAATGAACTCTGGAAAATGCTGGGAGAATCACATCAGCAAGTTATTCAAAGTTTCTCTGATGTGTAGCACTGGTCCACAGTCTACCTCAGTGTTCTCAGCACTGCAAATACTCTGGTTCAGGTGAAAGAGCTGCTTTTGGTAGAGCTCCATGCTCTCACACGCACCTCCATCAGATTATGTCTAGAAAGGTTCCAGGCTGCTTTGCATGTGTGAAAACAGCACTGAGATTTAATTCTCTTCAACTCCTCTGTTCTAGCCGTGTGTAAGAGACTAAACCAAGAAAGGCGACATCCACTTAACTGAAAAATACTCATTTCCAGATTTTATTTAAATCAGACTTCATACAAAAACATTTCTGTAAAAACTAATGTTAAATTCTTTAAAAATTACGGTCTACAAAAAAAAAAAAATATCAGACACTTTAACTGTAGTCACAACAATTTGAGCACCACTGAACAAAGCAGCTGAAAATGAACCAGTGGATATCTGGTGACCACGGGGCAATCAGAAGTGTTGTGTGTCCTCAGCAACACCCACACTCATCCACCACCATGTCCTGGTAATGCTGAAGCACCACGTTGTCGTTGTTGTCATAGTAGAGCATGGAGATGGAGGAGAGGCGGATGGGGACGCAGCAGGGCTGCGGCGTGTTCTCTGGATCCAAGGAATGCACCAGGGTCTGCAGGATGGCATGGTTTGTGCCGTTCAGACTCTCGCTGAGTGGGAACGGACACTCCCCGTGGCAGTAGTTGGCCATGAAGCCCTGCGGGGCGATGACCCAGTCTTGCCAACCCACGTCTTTGAAACTGATGTAGAGGCGGCGAGCTTTACACACACTGCTGGGTGTCACAGGGATGTGGATGGCACTTCTCTTCCGTCTGGAGCGACACTGATTTGGGTTGAGGGACACGGCCACTAGTGAGGTCTGAACCAGCGGCAAGGCGAAGGCTGGTTGCAGTGGGAGGGAGTTACCGGGGTAAAATGGAAGAAACTCTTCTGGGTCTGCTCTGAGAGGAAGCAACTCTAAAATTAAACCATAGTTAGAGCCTGGTTTGCGCCAACTCTCTGCCAGCGCTGTGAGGTCCATGGTGATGGAGGTGGATTCCCGCTGCAGCTGGACCGACTGCGACAGCACGAGTCTGCGGTTTGCCTTTGGATTAGCTCCCTTCAGCGTCGATCGGACCACTTTATACAGAGAGACACCGACGGCCTGGGTCCCCTGCAGGAGCTGCACAGGACTGAGGGGCTTCCAGTGGAGCTTGATTTCCAGCTGAGCCAGAGACAGCACCTCCACAGGCTGCAGGATGGACATGTTGAAGAAAAGATGCTTCTCCAGGCAAGCCTGACAGCTTCTGCTCCAGCCAGACACAAGCCTGCCTGCAAGGCATCAGCAAAGACAGCAAGATTAACGAGGACCTTACAGTTCTCAGGGGTGAAGAGAAGTGCATGACAAGATAAATCAGGGTGAAGAATCTGTAATAACTGAAATGTTCTTGCTTTGTATTTATCTTGTAGCAATGGAGCTTAGTTTTGCACATTAATAAATTACAGCTTTTCTCTCTCTTGCATACAAGTGTGAAATCCTGGTAATTATTTCACCTTTTGTATCTGAATCAGCTTTGAATGAATAAAGATGTGCCTAGCTTTGCAGAGACATTGAATATATGAATTTGTTTGGCCATTATAAGGCTAGATATGCTTTTATTTTAAGCTTAAATGAGGATTAAAAAAACAAAAAAACTTAGTTCTAACTTTATAAAAATCTGCCTTTTGCTAGAGGCCTAAAACTTCTGAAAGCTATTAGAAAACCTATCAAAAGGATTAGTACAGTACATGGCATCAGGGGCGGTCAACATTTCCATCTGTGTTTCCATGCTGTGCAAGATGATTCTGGTAATGGGTGCAGTTTCCTGTGTCGCATTTATTGAACTTTGACAAGTTTAGTCTGTTCATGTTTACTGTTTTATCACTTAAAAGCAAATATGCTTTTAAGTCTCCAAAAATGTGCTCTACACCTGTCCTACAGACCTGTGATTCAAGAGTGGACCTTTTTTGAATTCCAAAATATGAATCAGAATTTTGAGTTGATACTACCAGTGTTAATTTTGACAGCAAATTTTGATTTAGTTTTAGTCGTAGTCTTTTGACAAAAATGTAATTTAGTTTTAGTCATAATTTAGTCATCTGAATAGTTTTAGTCGACGAAATTATCCTAAGAATATAGTCGACTAAATCTACAGTCGATTTAGTCGACTAAAATATAAAAGGGTGTAAAATGTAAATGCTTTTTCTTCAGTTCCCTTGAATTAGTCATACAAATTTACAAAATCAAACATTTATTAAAAGTTACTGAATATTATTAATAGTATTAACATTAGTGTTTCACCTGCTTCCCACACACTTGATCATTAACACCACCTTACTGACATA
>JASGAU010372694.1:0-12715 GCA_030220045.1 Australoheros facetus
CTCTGGCTTTTTCCTGTCTCCAAGTGCATTTTGCAGGAGCCCCTCCCTCTCTGGTGTTTGTTTACTCACTGCGCAGTGTGTCCGTGGACCCTCCCCTCCCCTCCCGCTCAGTGTAGACGATCATATGCTACCATTCATCTTAACCAATTACGTGCGGCTTCCACAAAAAACAAAAACAAAAAAAAAGGAAACGAACGAAAAGCAAAAACAAACGGCTCACTATCGGGAGCCGGCTCCCGTTGTTCACTTCAAAGAGCCGGCTCTTAGAGCCGGATCGTTCGCGACCGACCCATCACTATTGCACAGGAGCAAGAAAACAGCAGAGGTAAACAAGGATATTGTCAGTGAAAGGTCTGAAGTGTCCTAGAAGATGAGCATTCACCCCAATCACACAGCAGCTTGTGGGGATACATACTAAGCAGAAGACTGCAAGGCAGATGTAAACAGTGACAGATCCAATGACTCTGAACAAAACAAATAAACATTGAAACAGCCTATAATAATGGCTTATAATAGTGTGTTGTTTAAAGTTCTAACGATAAGCAATCTGTATTTTTCTGTCTCAGTTGCATTTATTTATTTATTTTTAGACAGTCCAGTCCAAGATGAGAGATTAATACCTTGGGGAGAGTTTAGCCTCATTGTCAATCCTCCTTGCAATTGTTTTGGTCTATAGCAGACTGCCACCGACTCGTGTAGTTTGCATGGAAGATTCTGACTTGTCTACAAACACTTGCTAAATACTGGCTGAGGGGTAGCAGAACTTGGAAAAGTGCGACTTAGATTGGAAACAGAAAACAGTTGGCTTCAAAATAAAAGTTGCACCTTTTCAAACATATTGGTTGCAGTGGTGAGGCACAACTTTTACTTTGAAGTAAAACGTTCTCCGTTTCCAGTTTGAGTCACACTGCTAGCGACCAAAGCAATCAAAAGGAAAGCAGCACTGTCTGCATTTTTGTGTACACTGTCACCTACTGACTGCCAACAACCTCAAGTAACCACTTGGCAAATGGTCAAGAAATACACATTTTTCCCCAGTGACCTGTGGTTGCCAAGGGACTGAGTCGGTTTCTTTGTGATTGCCATCAACCTCAAGCAACCACTTGGTTCTACCAGTGGTTCCTAGATGGTCAATGACCGGTCTCTAGGCCTGTGTGACTGACGCCTAAGATGAATGTGCAACTACAGGTGATTATACATCTACATGAGGAGCTTGTCCCATGCTGTGCCTCCATGTTTCTGCAGTAGCTCAGGAAGGACAAACTAAGGCATCTAGAGAAGGCCTTTTTGTTTTATTGCACTGGGTGATGGCCACTTTAAAACGAGGGGTGCAGGAAGGTGTTTAGATACCACTAAATACTATTAGTAATAATCAAAAAACAGAAAAGGAGAAAACTCTTTTCCTCTGCTTGGAACACTTAAGAAACAACTCTCCCTAATATGTCCTAGGAAATTTATACTTTAAATTACCACATAGTAACCTACAAGTGCCTAACTTTGCAACATTTATATTATGATACAGGGAACTGAGACGGAGGCTAACTGAGCTTGTTGGCCTCACACAGTACTAAAGTAAATGCTTCAGGGCCAGTGAGGGGAACAAGCTAATTATGGATTGACTCTGTGTAAGAGGGACTTGTGCTTCTGTCTTTAATGAGGAAATTTGCATCTTCCATTAAACTGATGTATGTGTGCATAGATCACATTATAGAATATTACATACGAGCTGGAGGAGTAAATTTGTGAAGTTCTACCTCCCACATAAACTGCTGCTCAGAAAGATCAATTCGTCTGCCTTGGGCCGTCTGTGGCATTTTCTCTTTTGGAGCATTTAGATTGTTAAAAATCACTTGAGCTCTGCAAAAGTTATTCACTTACTTAGTTGGTATGTAAACGAGAAGCAAAAGGATTCACTTATATTAGCGAAAACGTTGCACGAGCATTGCTTCTTCACCACGTATATCACTACCACCGCCATCACCATCAGCGCCTACAACCCCTACATGAGATAAAGAAAAGCCATATCAGGTAATGTATAAATGAGAGTACAAACAAGCTAGTAAACAGCGTGAATCTAATTAAAAGATAATGTCAGGCATTTTGTCACAAATGTTTCTGCTGCTATGGGCCTATCTTTTAGCCCTGTGGCTCCCTATCTGTTGAGTACTATTGCTCTCTTCTTGCAGGCTCTATCTTTAGTTGTGCTGCTATCTCCATTTCCTCAACCCAGACCATAGCTTCCTGACTTGGTGGTATTTCTGCTGGCCGTCATGCTTGACTGTGCTGACCCAGTATTTCTCTCTCTTCAACATCAAATATCCTGTTTAGCTTCTCATATAAGCGTCAGAATATACTTCTTGTAGCAAATAGGAACTGAAATCACGACGCAGCCACATATAGGTTTACATACTATGAGTCTGATGAGCTTTGGTTTCCTGCATTCCGCAGTAAGGCCAAATATAACATAATTTTAGATTTTTCTTTTCCCAAAGTCCTCCTCAATATGGAAATCATAAACAGAACTACAGTACATTAAAATTCGGTGTCTGGAAACCCTGTATTTTGCACCCCACTGAATACGCCTCCAGACTTCCATTCTCTTTGAGGATGGCTAGACTTTACACAAACATGTCTTCTAGGAGGATGAAATCTCTGACAGGGGGATTGACCAGGCCTATCTCCAGAGCAGCAACTGCACGTTCAGAATGAACATCACCCCACTAACTGGCCGCTGGAGGGGAACTTGAAAGAACAGGAGCACTGACGCACCTCTGAAGATGGTTTAGCATCGACCACTGACAGCTGACTTCAAAGACCCAGTTATGAACATGACAGGCAGCCTGTGCAACAGCCTTTTGAGTCCAGTGCACATTTTTATCAAGAATTTATGGTGTATTTAGAAGTGATTTTTTTTTTTTTGCAGCACCGGGAATTTGATTTGACTGTACATTTCATCGCTGACACGGTAACTCTCACAGGTTTCTTCTTGATGTTGATGTATATGGGACTTGCATTTTCATGAGTGCATGATGTTATTCCGCATGGCAGCTGTTGATATTAGTGCCTTTGATTCCTGAGGAGTTCTGAAGAAATGCTGCAGAGAAAGCCCCCCAAGGCACAAGTTGTTTATTTGCCCAGATATATATTAATCCAATCAATTTGACTCAACTCACACCTTGTGGAGAATTGTAATGGAGCAGATGGATACAGAGTCAACTTTAAAAAAAAAAAAAAAAAAACATATCTTGGCACATTTAATGTACATCCATAATTTGGTATCTACACATTCACAGTGGCCCACCTACAGTTGTGTGATGTGAGACTCATATGCTTTTCAGTATTGCTTATTCAGATATGCAGTAGAAATGAGCACTGGAATAAAAGCCTGTTACAATCAAATTTAGGTCCAATTTGAAATATATTGATCTATCAAATAGTTTGTTTGAGTTACATGCAAATTATTTTGCAAATAATTTTGCAAACTGGAAATGGCCCAGGACAAAAATGATAAAGGTATAAAATGATCTTTTTTCTCTGCATATATCTAATTTACTCCATGCCCTGCCCCCTTTTGCTGCATGGCTCGCAGATGGCCAATTAAAAGCAAAACAAAACATACAAATACAATAAACACAAACACAGTGTTATGTGACCTTTTCAATCAGCTTTCTTTTTCTTATGTATTGCCCTTCTCTCAGACTAAAGTCACTCTCAAGATCACTGGTGGTGTATCCAATTCTTTCACTCCATAAAATATCAACCCCCGAGACATGGTCCCACAGTCTTGTTTGTATGAGAGGGCGGTGATATGTCTGCTTGTGAGGCCATGTGTGAGTGCGTATGTGTGTGCTCAGGCATGTGTACTTGTGTGTGTTGCAGTGTCATCCCTCCCTGGAAAATGACTTATTAAAATGAAATTACGCAGTGCCCTGACCCATGGCAAACGGCATGAGCCGCAATTTGTCTAGCAGTTGAGCTGTGAATAAAATCTGATTGGCAATAATTTCGCTTTGCTGTTGATATCGCATCCCAGCCTCCACATCTTTTCTTCTTTCCCCCACCCTCCCACCAGCCCCTTGCCTTATCATGGATGTGTTGATCTAAGGGTGAAATATTACTAATACGGTGAACCAGGGTCAGTGAGCAGAGCGATGTGATGATGGCAAGTGGGTGGTTGTGAGGTTAAGGATGGATTATATGACACAGGAAGAGCTTATGCTAATGTTTAATGCCAAAACTCACTGCTGATCTCTAGTAAAAGACTGAAAAGCCATATGTGTGTCTGTGTATGAGTGGGTTGCTCAAAGAGTGTGTGTGTGAATAGAAAGCTGCACAAGCTTAACAGAGTGCACTTGGTTATTTAAGCAGTTGCCTTATCCCCTTCGTGTGATATCAGTGTTATGAGTGCATTTGGCAGGGGTCTGGTTGTTATTAGGATTAATTTTGTTTTAAAAAATTACTTTTGCTATGGTCATCTCTTTTAGCAATAAATTCTAAATAAATACAAACAGCACTTTTCAATTTATCTAATTTTTCCGGTTTAATACATGTTTTTTTTCTTTGTATTAAACACAAGACAAAAAAATAAATAAATAAAAAAAGGCTATATGATACAGGAAATGATGGAGATGGATAATGGAGGCAGGGAGTTAAAGACCCTAGTGCAATGGTGGCCTTGGACAGGTTGATGTAGCTCCAGCAATGAGCAGCTCATAAAAAGTGCTATCCATAGGCCTTAGGAAGATATTCTATCTCTCTGCTGCTAACGGCACAGCCCAAAATCACCTGCTCCATCAAAGTCAGGCCCCCCTCTATAACATAAAATGCAGCAGGAAAACAGCAGGGAAAACAATAAGACTGTGTGTGTGCCGCAGCATACTGTCTGTGAGGAGACATTTGCTTTATTTAGCAGGAGAATTGGGGTGCTCAGTGCAAAGCAAGTGGTTATGAAAGTGCTGTATTTTTTGAGTTTATTGAAATTCTTGAATTTCATAATAATCTGCCTTTTCACATTTGTGATAGTAATATGAATGTGTTTTATTCTGCTTCGTTTTATTGCCATTGGCTGGATGCTTTTGTTCTTTTGGGTCTCAGAAAGGCCACCTCTGTAACAGTAAAAATAATACAAATAACAGTAAAGTCAACAATTTAATTTTTTTTTTAGTTTGGATTTATATCTTTTTATTTATATTTCTCCATTCTTCTCTGCTACCTGCATAAATATTTGTCCATAAAAAACAAAACAGAAACAAACATTTTTATGGCTATGCCACTGCACCTGGAGGTTGCTAATAGAGATGCAGAAGGGGTTTTGAGAGTCAGATCTTGGATGGATAAGAGATATAACAAGGTGTACATAAATAAAGCTCCACAACTCCCCAAAAGGCAGCTTTGGTTGTTAAAGGCTGTAGAGATACAACAGAGGAGCAGAGGTCAAGAGAATAAAAGGTCTGTTCTCAAAAGACCCATACTGTGTCTGCAATAGAGCGGCAGCGAAAGACTCACCCAGAGATGAGACTGGGCGAAAGTTGAAATATGGATAGAAGAGGAATCACAAAACAGCTGTCAACATCAGAAAACCATCATAGGAGCCTCAGTCATTAAAATGTGGCCAGGGCCTGGGCCTGACTTGCATCATACCTGATAGTTAAACAAACTGAGCTCACCTCACCAAATCAGTGAACCACTAACAGGAGGTACTTACCCAGACTCGCCAACACAGCACAGAACCACCAGCCAATAACCTGCCCCTCCACAACAGGGAAGCTCCTCACTGCAAGCTGAGTAGGCACATGAGTTGACCCATGAGCAAAGCTCAGAAGGCCATTGGAAACAATGTTACAGATCCAAAGGACCAGCTACTTAAGAGAGCAAGACTCTAAGACTAGACAGAGTATTACCTGAGCAGACTGTAGAAAAGCCTCTGACTCAGAGCCCCGCATATGAATACTGGAGTGCTAGCCACAAGGCCAACAGGGATTCATCAAGAATTCAATGCATATGTGACAAACATCATTCCAAGGCCATCGCTCAAGTCTCCATGAAGTGTATCATATACCAAGATGATTTACTGTCCCTCTGCTGAAGCAGATCACTGCAATGTGTGGGTATAGGTAGAGATTCAGAAGTGGACTGACCATCAGCCATCACTGAAGAAACAACTGGAGAAGAGTGATCCCAGTGAAAATGGGAACACTCGGGACCATGTTCCTAAAACTGAAAGAGTTGATTAAGTAGATTCCAGGCAGCCTTTAACATCTGAGGTCTCTGTTCAGAAGTGTGCAACGGTCCAGTACACAAAAGTACAAACATTATACACAAATTCATATACATGCTTGTATATCTAAATTTCATGTGTACTGAGATCAAGGCATAAACAATATGTACACAGTTATTACCAAGCTCGAAGGAACATTCTCAGTCATGCAACATGTATAAGCTTCTTTTCCTGCTTCTTTTTTTAAGTCAAGACGTTTTATCTTTTTCGGGAATGCCTTTGGGCAACACAGCGGGGAGAAGAGGAAGGATATGCATGCAGACTAAACCGTCAACAACAATGAATTCTCAAAGAACAGTTTTGCTAACAACTGTAATCTCTAAATGTAAGAAAAGTGATACGCAGGTGGTGATTGTAAACTTTTAAAAAAATTTAAATGATAGTTAAAATGAAATATTCCTTAAAATCTTGGTGGAGAAATTCTTTCTATGTTCTTCCTTCAAAAAAGTCCTTTAATGGCTTAATTCAGTACATTTGAAAGACTGCAGCAATACACAGCTCAACCCACGTAATAATTCCTTTTGGTCGAGTCTCTTAAGCCAGAAATCATTTTGACCCATAGTTCACTTATGGGTCTCTTTTTATTATGATGTTTGGAGAGGTTCATAACACTAATAGCTGTGTGTGTGTGTGTGTGGGGGGGTCTGTCAGAAAAGACCACGAAAACTTATCTAATTGTGACTTGTGAAGTTAGGAGCCATAAACGCAACAGAACAATCACAGTCACTATTAGTACCATCACAATCACCACTGATCCCACTGTCAAGTATCCACTGCTTCTAAAATGAAAAACAAAAACAAAACTAGAAGCACAAATTGCTTGCTTCAAAGCTCTGAAAGCTCATAGCCTTAAATTAACACATCATGATTTTAAATGCCTTCCTCCTAGTTGAAACTATTTTCACCGACAGTAACCACTCGGAGGTGAATCTTGTGGCTCGTTTTAAGGTCATGCTGTTGTCATCTGTCACATGACAATGGGGGTACTTTGCGTCTCCGCTTGAGTCTTTCTCCAGAGACAGAGAACTTAAATTTTCTTTCAGAGCTAATAGAAATTTAACTCTGCCTATAACTCCGCTGAGACCTCCGGGCTCGACACTAGGCACGGCCCTGGAGGAAATAGCTTCAGATGTCATTTACTTTACTGTTCTCTTCTTATCTCTTTCATTTCTTTCCCCTTCCCTGCTACCATATCTTTTCATGATGTTTGCCGTCATTGGAAGTGGCTGGAGTGGCCGCGTTGCAGAAATATTGATTTCTTCCTTGCCTTCTTTTTTTCTGTTTTTCCTCCAATCCTTCCAATTTCTTAAATCCCTCCACCTCCTTGTCATTTCCTCTATTGCATCTGAGTCTTTTGGTTGACACATGACCAGCCCGCTTTACTGACGGCCCATCCCGCTTCATTCTTTTGCACGCTCCCCTTTTTTTTGTTCTTCTGTCTCCCGATTTTTTTTTTCTCCACAAGCTTGTTTCTGACATTGTGTTGTGGCTTCAGTGTCTTTAAAAGCAGTCTCCATTATAGGGTGGCTGAGAGCTGGAGGTGTAGCAGCGTGGGGGGGAGATTTTCTCTGCCATCACTTCACTGTATTCTTTCTTACATCCGTCAAGGCAGCAGAGGCCCGTGTTCAGGCACTTGGCTCTTTGTCGACCTCAGGCGCTGACAACTCATTCCCCCTGACAACACACAAATAACTGTAAACTTTTGCTATTAGTGAGGTCACTGCAAAGTGAAATGTCTTTTCAGAGCATGTTGACACACATCATCTCTTTGTGAAGCAAAAACCAAATGAAAAACCAAACATAAAAACCCAGCAGCATTCCCAACCTTTGTTCCAAGTGAAAAAAAAACAAAATATTGCAAATATCAGCTGTGGAGCGTATTTATGAATAGCATGCCAGTTTATCACATCCAGTTTATCATATAAAATTGCTCAGATAAAATGTAAGTGCTTGAAATTGAATAAAGTTAGGTATAGTAGTACAGTAATATCTACAATGCAGCAATATTACAAAACTACCCCCCCCATCAGCAGCCTGAACCATTGATACAAAGCAGGATGGAGCCATGATTTTATGTTCATGCCAAATTCTGACCCTACTGACAGGTAACCAGGTTTGAATGATGCAGCAAAAACTGTAGACTCATCAGACAAGGCAACATTTTGCCAATCTTTTGTCCACTTTTGGGGAGTTTTTTCCCTTCCAACTAAAGTTCATTATCATTACCTGAATACATTTTTGAATGTTTGCACTATTAGCCACTGATTGTGTTACTGTACTCAGTGGCAAACGTTTCTTTTCATTATTGGGGTGGCTGTGGCTCAGGAAGTCGAGCAGGTCACCTACTAATTGGAAGGTTGGTGGTTTGATTCCTGCCTGCTCCAGTCTGCATGCCAAAGTATCCTTGGGCAAGATACCGCACCCCAAAGTTGCTCTCCGATGTAATGAGTATGAATGTGTGTGAATGTTAGATAGTAAGCACTTAGCTGTAGAAGGAAGTGCTTGTGTGAATGGGTGTGAATGGGTAAATGCAAATGTGCTGTATAAAACGTTTTGAGTGCTCAGCTAGAGTAGAAAAGTGCCATATAAGAACTAGTCCATTTACCATTTTGGTTAATTGGAAAGTCAGCAACTTGACTCCCAGTTGTGACCGCTCTCTTCCCCACATTTTGTGTCTGTTTCTGCTGCACCTAAAAGAAAAAAATTCCCCTCAAAACAAAAACAAAACAAAACAAAACAAAACAAAACAAAACAAAACAAAACAAAACAAAACAAAACAAAACAAAACACCCCCACATATTTTCCTAATCATATAAAGAACCATAGTTTATCCCTTGCAAGCCCTTGATTCTGGTGCATCCACATTTTCCATGCTTAAAGATACATATTGGTTGCTGTAACTCCTTTGTTTGATTACTGATGCATATTGACAATAATGACTTCCCACCAAGCAGATGCCCAGAGTCTGCTACTGAAGAGGACATTAGCATTGTAGCTTTACTAGTTCCCATTAGCAGTAAACAAATGCACCTGTTTCTGTTTACCATCTCTGCTATATTGCCTCTGACAACACACCGACGCCAAGTCATAAACACAGAGGAGGAGCAATTCATCTTTATTGCATGCAATCATTCTAAACATCCACATGGGCTATCTGGCCCTCTAAGACAGGTACTGTGGTAGCCAAATAATACACCTCCCCCAACACCTTTGTTGCGACTCAAGTTCATCATTTCGCCTGAATGATCCCACTGGTCCCCAATCAGGAAGCATGTCAAACTTAAACTTGGGTTTATAGTGAGTTTTTTTCCCTCTTTCATTCTTTTCAAGTTACCCGTGTGTCTAACATGTTAACAGCAGGTCCTATGCTACATCATTTACAGTAGTTTTGTGATATATTGGCTTTTATTAGTGAGCATGATTAAAGTCAGCCAAGAGGGGGAGCGGGCAGGTGCTGGGCTGATGAGCAGAGTGACAGTGTTAATAGACTGAGGCTCCAGGGAGGTGGCCCTCGTTTGCAGCACCAATCCGTCTTGATTTCTGCACGTTGCCTTCTTCAATTACACTAAGTGTTTAGCTCTAGTCACCAGCAACCTAGGCATGTACAGGCTGTCGCTGGGGATAGTGGCGCACACCGTACATTATGCACAGTACATTATGCATGAAAATAAGAAATACAAGCCAGTTTTGCTACCATTTTGGGACACACTGAAACTTTTTTCTTTCTGAATTTTTTAGTAGCTGTGATTACAGCGGCCTGATTGGGTATGAAGCGCTAGCCTGTAACCTATAGGTGCTGCTTCACTATCTCTAAGATGTGCCCAGGCTCTTCGCTCAGCGAGAGGAGATAGATGATGCAGAGATAAGACATTGAGGGATACTTTCTCTTCAGCGGAGCACAGAGGGAATTAAAGGTGTCCTCTCCCATCTGAAAAAAGGCTTATTATCTTCATCACCTCACCCCTGCACCTGACACCAAGCAGTACCTTTACTCAAGATAAGACCTAATCTGGACTCTTGCTTACGTCTTTATTTACTTGTGTCAAGGTTATGAGCTGCACAACATGCTGTCCCTATTCAATCAAAACTGACAACATTGAGTTGGATGAAAGTGAAAATAAATTGGATGCATTTTCTGTATTATGTGAGTTTATAATAAGGTTACTGTTCAAGAAGAAAAAGTAAAAAGTAAACACCAACAGGCTGCGTGGTTTCAAAGAACCTTGCGAATTCAGGTTATCAACTTTTGCAAAGCGAAGGTGGGAGTAATTCAGCTGCGCATTAATAAGGACATGCAGTAAGAGACAAATCCTTCTGGTGAAGCTAATGTAGATGAAGCTTATATTTTCTGGAAGATAGAATGAGAAAGACATCAGCAAAGACGCTTTTTATGATTCTTTGTTCAAACACCATATTATCGTCTGTGTATATCCTGTGTTTGCCTTGTCACAATAAACAACCATAAAGGGAACAACTGTCAGCAGGAATATACATTCTACCAGGTAACGATACACATTTACCAAATGGCCTAAGGAAAACATTATCTCATTGTCTTCTGAGAATGAATGTGGAGTTCTCCTCAGGAGAGAATGGCTTGTTATGGAGAATGCTGATGACAGGCAGTGAATCTAAATTCCTATAGATTGTTTCTGTAACCTTTCTCAACTGAGGAATAACAGAGACGTGATCCCACCACCACTGCTCTTTAGATTGCTCCCTTGCTGTCATTTGACACAAATAAGACAGTGACGCCAGGGATGTGGCACCGCTTACCTCTGCGTTGAGCAGGGGAAGGACGTGCCATCTTTTGACCTCCTGATGCATTTCAGAAAAGGTCAGCCTGACAATCGTCATCTGATCAATCCACTGTTGTGACTCTGTCAATCTTTCTTGGGACTCCTTCGGAGTTGGAATGGTGGGTGGGGAGGATTTGAGAACAATTTTCCCCATCCTGATTCTCCACCACCCGCTCTCGGCTTGCCGTAGAGACATTTTCTGTGGGGGTTGGGTGGGAGGTGACCTTTGTGACCACGTTATCATGTGGAAAGGTCACACCAAGGCCCCTTGAAAACCAGAGGGGTGGGGAGGATCGATCTGTAGGCTTTCTTTTATTTATCTCAGTAGACATGCTGCTCCTGGTGTTCTTCCAGGCCAATGGTGAGGGGGGAGAGATAACGATCTATTAGTGTTGCAGATATCCTCCTCCTTACCTCTCTCCCTCTCCCGCCCAACCACCCCTGTCCCTTGCTTTTCTTGTCAGACACCCTAACTCTATAGAAGCCCCTGGCCCTGAGCCAGAGGCATTTGGTAGAAGGAAACTTGGAGGTCATCAGAATGAGGTGGTTGACATCCTGGGGTCGACACGATCCTGCCATGTCATTGCTTAATACAGTGCATGAAAGGGAGAGAAATCGGGCTGCAGTCGTAGAGGCTGCAGCGCTATTAGAACTGAAGGGGGGAGAACATCACATTCACTTTTCTGTCCCGTCCCCTTTGACTTTTGTGGTGCAGTGTATTAATGGCCTGCTCTTATCACCATTTATCATTTGAACAGTACAATATATAGAAAGTGGTTGCCACAGTAGAGAGAAAACAGAGGAAAGATAGAGATGTTACACAGTGAGATGAGCGTGTTGCTGAAAGCCTGGATGATTAAATTAAAGAGTTTTCTTTCCCACTGTTTTCAGGTCTGTGTTTTGTTTGGAGATGCAAAACGAAACAAATGACTCATTGACATTGCTGCTGACTCACACATAGCTCAAGATGTCTTAAGCTCCTAACACTGATAGCATTCATACGGTAATCCTGTTGTGCAGCGCGCACGCACAAACCTGAGCACACAAACACATTGCCAGTCTCCTTTTATTTACTAAAACACCACTGCACATAATACTTCTTAATGTAGTAAAATCGCTCCACCCTAACATGCTTCAAATATTTCTCCATTACCCCACCATCATGGTCAATTAGGCCTCAACTTTCTCCACCTCTTATCTCCTTAACCAGGGTCCTCATGTGCTGCTTGTGTCACAGGGCCTATAGATAAATAATTCAGAGAAGGTGGTGGGGGTGGTGGTGGAGGTGGTGGGGAATTTACAGCTCCTGTCTTACCCAGTCAAGCTGTAAATTCTGGATGAGGGGAAACGGGAGAATATAGCACGGGGAGAAAAGAAAAGGGGAGAAGGGGGAGGAAGATGTGGAAGGAGAATATCTGTGGGGAAGTGGTCCCCTGGGGGCCATAGTCTCACACAGGAAACACCATAAAGTCACCATTAGAATGCTGTATTTATAACAGTGGGTTTGCCCAGGGCTGTGGGTGCAATACTGAGTCTCTCTCACTCTCGCTCTCTCTCTCTCACACACACACACACACACACACACACACACACACACACACACACACACACACACACACACACACACACACACACACACACA
>JASGAU010372698.1:0-16197 GCA_030220045.1 Australoheros facetus
ATGTGGACCGACCGCGCCTTCTCTGCTAATGCAGAGAATTACAAAATCAGTCACAGGAAAAATGTCTGCACTGAGTCACTAATATTGTTTAGAGGATAAATGAACCCTTCATTTGAGTGCAATGTGTGTGCTCAGATTTCCCCATTTATATTTTGTTGTGCTATTCAAAGATATGTGTGTATTCAAAGTATGGCATAAGAAAATAATTGCAGGTTAATCCCTGCCAGCACATCTGTGGGTGTTAGGTCATAATTCTGTAGTTTAGCCCTAATAAAGTGAACCCGTCATCCAAAAATCCAAGCTCAGATATTTCACTTTGAACTGCAAGTGTGAGAAATGTGGGCGTTCAGAAAACAAAGCACAAACTTGTAGACCTGAACGTCTCAAGAGCCTCTGAGGTTGTTGTCATGTGTTTGTAATAACTAAAGCTATGACTGTTTCATTTCATGAGATTTGCCAGTGGAGAGATCTTTATCCAAAATGTTACTTTACACAGTGACTCGAAAAATGTAAAAAGGTCATGAAACTACAGATTGTCCTTCATTAAAATTGTGAGTTATTTGATTAGGAATTGTGTATTTAAAACACAAAGTGCAAATGTCTGAATCCCAGTAGTCTGCAGATATGTAAATGCTGAATATGTCACATTTTATTTTTAAATACAAAATAAATTAAATTGTTAGCGGCTTCAGTCTTCTTGGACACAATCATTTTTGCCCTCTTCTTTGAATCTCTGTTAATAACAAAATTTTAAAGTATGCTTTAGGCCTGATATGTAACTTACTTCTAAACAAAGCTGTTTATTAAAAGGCATGCACAACGAGGTGGGGATTATAAACCAGTGTTGCTACAAAGACATCTTTCTTTGAGTCCTACTTTGGGAAAAAACTTTGTGGTGCTCAGAAAGGATAGGAGTGAGACTACAGCAATAATGTTTTAGCAAAAACGGATTTTAGTATGATTAAAAAAACTGACTCATTTGGAAGCACTGCTAGAAAATATTGTGTCAGGTAGGATGCTGTGGGTTAAAATATTAAAACTTGGTACTATTTAAATTAACTTGTAACTTTTGCAATTCATAATGATAATTTACTCATAAAAACAAACCCCTCATGCTGAATCTGCCATGCTCCATTTCAGAGTAAATTTGTTTTTCTCATATTTTGATGGACAGGAACAAAGTAAGTAAAGGTTTGTTTATTTACCCAAACCCAGCTGGGATTACACAGTCAGGACCTGGACTGAAATGAAACAGGAGTGTTGGATATTGTGTAACTTAAAATACATAAAAGTACACCAAGTGATTAGACTGTCGATGATGGAGTTCTCCCTCAGTCCTTTGCCTGTCTGTTTGTGTTTGGGGAAAAGCGCCTGATGCTCCATGCTCCGAGCTGTTAGTTAACTCTCCATGTCTGCAGGTTTTTGTCAAGCTTAGAGCGAACAAAAAACAGTAAAGCATGACGAAATACTGATTTGTGTAGTCTGAAATTACAGTTTATTTAAATTAATATTTAAACACAAAAAGTGTTGACAGGACAGACCAGCATCAGTTATGCACCATATTTATTTTTCATTGCAATGATGAAACGGACTTGACAAAGTTTGAGAACATAAATGAAAAAAAACCCAAATGAGCACAGTCTACTACTTACTGCAAGATTTAAACTTTTAAGTCACCTGATTAATATTAGAGTTTTGTTTCAAGTCTTATTAAAAACTAATATGTGCTAACACCGCTTTCTCCAAGCAGCATTAGTGGTGCTGTCACGGATGGCTGTGTGGCAGGCAGCAATGCGAGCCAATGCAGGACC
Source organism: Australoheros facetus (assembly GCA_030220045.1). NCBI lineage: Eukaryota > Metazoa > Chordata > Actinopteri > Cichliformes > Cichlidae > Australoheros > Australoheros facetus. The sequence goes on from JASGAU010372698.1 coordinate 1,812, forward strand.
CGGACAACAGGACTGAACTTAACTGGAGCTTTATTGCTGGGTCACACAGGAGGGGAGAACAGGTGAACTGAATCACACTAATGAGACAAAGGGAGGCAAAACTGAACACAGCACACAATACACAGGACTAGCAAAGTAGAACAGGAAGTAAACACAGATACAGAAACGCAGACTTGACACAACACAGGGAGGCAGACACACTGACAAATACAATAAACACGGTAAACATGAATGAACTCAATCAGGCAGGGAACAAAAGGCACAGAGAACAGGAGACTTAACTGAATGGGGAGACAAAATAATTAAAACAGGGAACCCAGACAACCATGAAGACAGGACACAGAGATGGAGACAGAAACACAAGGGGGGCAGGAGCACTCAGGAAAATATTATAACAGCACCAATGAACAGAACCAAAACCTTAGAATAGAAATATAAAGAAACAAACCAGGAACTACAATAATAAGACATTACAACATTCGGGGTCGTAGACCCAGGGACTGTGACAGGTGTGCCGCTGGAACACAAATTCAACGACTATTTGTATTACATTTGTATTATATTTGTGATACACGACTGTGTTGCTTTCTGTGCTGTGGGCCCAGAAATACTGTGTAAGGTGACAGGTTGATGTGTATTTAAATGGCCACATGTGACAACCCCAACACAACTAGTACTGTTATTTTATACAAGGACTATTTTAGAGAGAGAGGGAGAGAGGGAGCTCTTTTTGTAAATGGATTTAACCGAGTAGTCACTGAATTCTGATTTACCAGCACCTTTTAATCAACATGGTCCTGCAGAAGATGTGCACAGATTCATTAATTTCCGGGCTCTCTGAAGCTTGATAATCTAACAAAATACCCATTGCTTACATAGACAAAGCACTTCATCATAGGTGTGTGAGTTGGGGTAATAGGTTACTAGCGTGCTGCTTCTCCACACCTGTACAGGAAACCTCATCCCAAAATATTTCAGATGTTTCTTGCATCATTAAGCTGTGTATTTAAATGCTGTGATAGATGCACTTTTTGTTCTTAGTAAATGTTTATTCACTTTTTATAGATGTAGCTTGAAAACTCAGCAAGTTGGACTTGAATTGATGTAACAAATCTACTAATGTGATTTTTTAAAAGGTCTATTTTAGGAGTCAGGGTTCTTTTATACTCGTGCACCTTCTCTTTCAGCTCCAGAATTAAGAATTACTACGGGGGACAAAACATTTCTCAAATCATCTGCAGTTCATAATATAGACTAAATAAAGAAGTGTTTAAATAGAACATTAAAAACAAATTAAGCAATTACAAGTAAAACAAATCCAATGAAATTAGTTCTAACAGTTAAAATAACAGCATCAAATTTTAAAAGGGAATAAAGGAAATGCACAAAATTCAACATTCAGATTGCAGTCTAAAAACAACTGGATATTGCCTCTGCAATAACATTAGAAAATATATATATATGCTTACTTGTTCTTCATAGCCAAAGATAAAACATAATTATGTAATGAATCCAGGTGAGAATCGATTCTAAAGTACCTCAGCTGGTTGAATCAGCTGACCCAAAACAGTACAGTCAGCTCTTGGTAGTCCACATTCAAGCTTCACATATACATATACTATACAGCCATCCAAATCAGTGAATCCAGGTGTTCCAGTCTCTTCCACAGGTGTATAAACCAGCACCTCGGCATGCAGACTGCTTCCACAAACATCAGTGAAAGAATGGGTCGCTATCAGGAGCTCAGTGAATCCCAGCGTGGTACCGTGATAGGATGATACCTGTGCAACACGTCCAGTGGTGAAATTTCCTCACTGCTAAATATTCCACAGTCAGTGGTTAGTGGTATTATAATGAAATGGAAGCTATTACAACTTGAGATTGACGAGGTACAACACAAATGTAGGGCAGCACGGTGGTGTGGTGGTTTGCACTGCTCCCTCACAGCTAGAATGACATTTAGGAGGTCTGGGTTCAATTCTTGGCCCGGGCCTCATGCTGTGTGGGTTTCCTCCCACAGTCCAAAGACATGCAGTTACTGGGGTTGGCTACTCTAAATTGCCCATAGGTGTGAATGTGAGTGTGAATGGTTGTCTGTCTCTCTGACGACCTGTGCAGGTGTACCCTGCCTCTCTTCCTATGGGAGAGCTTGGATAGGCTCCAGCCGCACTGAAAAAGGATAAGCGGAAGAGAATGGATGGAACACAAATGTAACAGCAAGGGGAGCCAGGACAACAGGTCAGGGTGTGATGTCATCATTCTCACACTCCAAGATTGGCTACCAAGCCCCAACAATAACGACTGCACTGAATACCATAGCTAAACTAGAAACCCCCCCAGAGGCTGACTACATGAAGGACCCTCTGAAAGTCTACTGCAAATGCAGCATTATGGACAATCCCTACTTCAGTTCAATTCATATAGCGTCAAATCAAAACAAACAGTCGCCTCAAGGCGCTTTGTATTGTGGGTAAAGACCCCACAATAACACAGAGAAAACCCAACAGTCAAAAGGACCCCCTGTGAGCAGCGCTTGGTGACAGTGGGAAGGAGAAACTCCCTTTTAACTTCGACGATCACTAAAACCAATCAATTGATTATATCACGGCAACAATGATCCTTGAGATGCTTGGCTATAAGATGAACAGCAGCCACAGAGAGCAGTACCCACCATGGAAACGACGACTAGAGGCTTGATCAAGGCAGCACAGAAGGAAATTAATCAGCTATCAGAGTTGCAGAAAGGTGTGATGAAGAAAGGGGTGCCTAAGAAGTACAACAGGCTGTTCATGCAACCTCCATGAACGAGCTCCAGTGACCACACACACACACGACACAGTGGCTATTAAGAGACTGATTAAAGATAATATTTTATTTTGAAAAAACAACATATAAAGAGGCAAAAGTAATCCACAGCTGTGAGATCCCTCTCTGTTTTGCATACAGTGCAGGTACTGCCACTTTGCAAAAATAATTGAGTGAGGGGATAACATCTCTTTGTGGAGTAAGTTGACCATTTTCCTCGAGCCTTTATTACTCACTGTGTTCATTTGGCACTTATCTTTGGCCAAATGAAAATGCGATTGTGTCGATGATTTCCGTGTGCCTTTGTGAGCTGCATGGATGTGCTCATACATTGTACAGGCTTCCTTTTTGTGGATGTCTGAGCTGATGTTGGACTATTCATGTTAGCAACATTACATTGTTCTTCTTGTCCTTCATGCATTAATTATACTGCAGTTTGTAGTATGTTTTCAGGCAGCTGTATAAGTTGTGTTTCCTTGCACTGCAGACACAACTCTACAGCAGGCTTTGTGTATGATTTCTTCTTAGTCAACATCACTTGCCCTAAATACAAAGTTTATCCAGGCAATGTATAATGAGCTGTTTCAAGGGACACGCGCTTCACTTTCTGCTGTGCCAGATGTTTTGCTGCATACCTGTAATATTACTCATCCAGATTAGTCCAGGAAATTTCAGCTTGTACAGCGCAGGAAACAGCTGTGACTGGTTGGTGCAGGCACAACATCAGGTGGTGAATTTTGGAGTGCTTAATTTGCTTTTGCTTTGCTTTCTGTTGACAGAGCATTTTCAATACCACTCAGTCATGCTCATTTCATTGTGGGAAGCCAAAATTGTGATTGAGATTAAAATTCATTGTGCAGCCTTAGCAATTATAGTTAAAACAGGGAAAAGAAACAATTACAAAATAAAGAATAGTAACTACTGTAAGTTGGTCAGAAAAACCTGAATGGAAGACAATATCAAAACTGAAAGAACAAACTAAAATAAGAGAAACTGATTAGAAGAACAAAATTCAAAGAGCAGAAAGCAATGAAAACGACAACTAATAAACTTTTGTGTTCCCACTGGTTTATTGGTCTTTGTAATGATGTATGATTTGTTCCTTAATCTCTGAACAAACCAGGGCGAAAAAAACAGTCATGTTTGAAACTATTTTTCAAATGGGTATGCAGGACTTCTACTGTATTACTTAATAAAATACTGACTTATTAACTTCTCAGTTCTTTTGAAGCAAGAGATCAGCTGTGTCAGACTTGACCCCAGGCAGGCCTGCCAACTATTCATTACACCATTTTATATTTAGATATTCCTCTGAGCCACAGGAGTTGTACAGCAGTGACTGCACACCCCAGAATATAAGCTCACTGACGTTTTGTTGTGTGTCAGAATGAACATGCAATAGTCTCCTCTTTAAAATGCTGCTTTGCACCAATCAGAGCAGTTCCTGTCACGAGAACAAAGCAGCATGGTTGGGTGATGTTGTCATTTAATTGAACTGAATAAACCTGCTCCAGAGTAGGCTGGACCCAGAGCCCTTGAGCTGGTCCTACAGGTACGGGTAGCTTTGCAGACATCTATATGTTGTAGAGGTTTACTACGAACAGGGGTCAGGGGTCAGGGTCACAGACAACCAGTATGTAGGCTGCTCTTGCTCGTGTGGTTGTTGGTACTTGCCTCGGAGAACAGCAAAGGGTAACACTTTATTTGAAGGGGTGTACACAAGACTGACATAACACTGTCATGAACATGAAGGAGTCCTCATGACTGTTTATGACTGTTGTCATGAAGCATCATTTGGTAAATTATGACACTTTTAATGCAAAGTTGACATTGTCTTGTTGACAGTCTTCTATTCTACTCTATTCTGTTCTATTCTATTCTACTTTATTCTATTGTTTAAAATAGCTTTGTTTTGACAACTTGACATTAACCAAGAAATCATAACCTGTCATAAATGTGTCATAATAGGTATTAACAAACTTTAAAAAGTTATTTAGCTTTATGTGTTAACATTACATTACCCTGTCATTTGTTGTTAGTCTTAACTTTGGCTGTCATGAGACCATTATAACTGTGTCATCAATATTTTTCCTTACTTAAGTAAAGTGGAACACATTAGACTAGTTATAAAGATGTCATTGGGTGTTATTACATTGTCAAATACTTTAATAACCTAGTCAATAATATTTCCTCTTACCTCAAGTAAAGTGTAACAAGTAGGACCAGTTATAAAGATTTCATTAAATGTTATTACCCCATTTCTGCATCCATTTCACCATTCTTCTTTTGTTTTTCTTAGTATCAGGAAGCCTAATAGTTTTAAGAAGTCCTTGTAATAATCGTGTCATTATTTGTACAGTCTGTGGTCATTGTAACATTACACTTTTGGGACTGGAAGTACATCGCTTGACTTCTCCCTTTACCAGACAGAATACCAACCCCATCTGTCTATCTAAACCAGGGCTCTTCAACTCCAGGCCTCGAGAGCCAGTATCCTGCTGCTTTTAGATGTGTCCCTGATCCAGCACACCTGAATCAAATGGCTGAATTACCTCCTCAGTATGCAGTCAAGTTCTCCAGAGTCCTGCTGATGACTTCTACACTCAGGTGTGTTGAAGCAGAGACACATCTAAAACCTGCAGGACAGGAGCTCTCGAGGCCTGGATTTGAAGAGCCCTGATCTAAACGTTACATTCAAGCAACATCTTCATCTACTTGGCCCTACAATATTGCAGCAAAATGTCTACTAAGCACTTATGAACTTTGCATTTCAAACAGGAATTTATTTAAGGCTTTGATTTGAGTAGTGCAATATGCTGTCTCCACCAGTGAAAGGCAGCAATCCACCAACTGGCGTGCAGTTTGCCTGAAATAATAATAATAAGAAGGAGAAGACGTCTTCATCTTGTGTGCCTGCCTATCATAAGTTACAATGACCAGACCTCCTGTTTACAAGGGAACAGACGTAAGTCACCCAACAGATATGAGGTATGCTTAATATTAAATTTAGATTTTGTTTGAGAACAAAACATTGACAATATTTCTCGTTCTAGGTAAAGTTAGCTTTCAGCAATTTAAGTTAATGCTAGCTTGCTGTAAGTTACCGTTAGCTAAAGTTATCAAACTCCATAACTGTAAGGTTAGCTCTTAATCTTAAAAACATGTTTTAAAGGCAGGCAAATATAATTTTTTTTCCTATAATTTTAATCTACCAAATTATAAACCACAAGGTCAGTTACCTGTTGTGTGTTTTACTAAAGCCACTTGGTAGATGTGACATAGTGCTTGTGTTCTTTGCTTTGCCAACTATAGCCAGATGGATACTCGTTCTAGCAAAAGGACACATGGTGGGGGGGGGTAAAGGAAGCTGATGAAGACATGCTACAGTGGAGGATGCTAATGAGGACCAGCAACGAGATATAGAAGAAGTCACTGTTTGACCAAAGACAAAGAAGATGAAACATTCCCCAAAGAAATTATGTAAGTAATTTTTGTGTTGCTATTTTCTCCAGAAGGGCTTGAAATTAACAACTGCCACCAGCACAGTTAATAAATAAGTTATATTTTAGGCAGCTAAAGGTTGGGCTGTGGCTGTTAAATATGTCAAACTGGTGTTCAAGCTGTTTATTTATTAATAAGACTCTTGCAAACATCCACAAGCCATTGTATCTGGTTGAAAAAAAATTCTTTGAATGCCCATTAAGTGAAAAAATACACTTTCTTATGACCTTATGTGCCTCAAACTATACATTAAATGATGCATTCTGAATAACAACATTGGTAGGCTAAATGAACTTCTGCCTAACAAATATGTGATCAGAATAGTTTTGGTCAGCTTTAGTAATTATGCTACTTGTACTAAGACATAAATATGATCTTGATACCAGTTACCCTGTTACTGCACATTTGTCTGCCAATCTACCATTTGGTCTGACAATATGCAGCAAGAGACCTTCTTGGGATGGTAGTTGAATAAAGGCTGAATTAAAATTAAAATCACATTTGTTTACCAAAAACATATGTGCAAGGTCACCAAAAGGGGCAGCGGAGTTGATCAAACTGAAACAACAAAGATGGATAGACAGAAGATAGAACACCTTGAGGACTGCATTAAATACCTGGAGGAGGCCAATAGGGAGCTGAAAAATGACAAAGACTTCCTTCTAACCCAAATTAAGGAAGTCACTATGGCACCTGCATCTACTGGCAAGTCAGGTACAGTGACGATACAATTAATAGCAAAATAGTTGGGTTTTCAAGCACAGAGTGAGATGCTCATGCTCACTGAGAGGCGTTTTACTCAGTGCACCAAAAAGCCATCATTGTAGAGGCATAGGAAACAATGGTTTCAGGAGTCCAGAGACGAAATTCGCTGCAAACCAAGATGACGCACGTGTAATTTTAATTATACTTCAGATTTGAGGTGTCAATCCCTTTAAGTGTCTTTCAGATAGAATGCGCTAACCCCACCTATGCACCCTGAAACCCATTATTTCCAATGGCATGTGCTTCCAATGGTGCTCTGCTCTGCTTTCAAAAGTGTGACCATCTTCTCTTAAACCTTTACTTATAGACGTCTCTCCTCCATCACCCCCAGGCTATAGAAATCCCCTCTCCAATCCCCTCCTCTTCCTCCGCAGACTTCAGCTCCTCATCATCCTCAGAGGAAGAGGAGGAGAAGAAGAAGAAGTCCAAGAAACACACTGATTCATACAGCCGTTCAAGAAGTAAGCATAGCCACTGACTTTCTTTATAATCAGAAGGTTTCTTACCCTAAAGTTGCCCATTACTTAACTGTCTAAAGCTGATGATGATACACAGAGCAACTTTTAGAGCAATGGTGCTGGATAATGTTGTCGTCAATGGTAATGAGTAAAGATTACTACTGCAGTAACCCAGCTCGCCCCACCACTAGCCATTCAAAACATAGTCTGACTTGTCACCAGCAAGATTGCTCAAAAAGTTGATACTGTGTATCATCAGCTTAAGTAGTTTAGTACTTAGTTAATAACGCAGTGGCAAGACACTTAAACCCCAGCAGCCGGTCTCTGGCTTCATGACCGCGGATGCTTGTCTCTGGATGAGTGATCTGGAACAATCATTTCGTTGTGTGCACAATGACAATGAGTTGAATCTAACATTCAGACAGAGAGGTCCTAAGAGATGTCATGTCCATTTTCCACATTTATTGTTATATTTTAATATTGAGTAATTTAGATGTCCACAACCTAGTGTAATAGCTACTGTTCATCAGGTTATGATACACACACACACTGTGTTCCCAGGATTGCGCTGTTCTGGACAGGGATCTCGGATGTCGTTCCAGGAATCTGCTGGAGCCATTCTCCCAGTTTGGGGGGGGGTCACTGCTCGAGTGTTCTGATTATTATCATCCGATTACGATCATTGTTTTTTTATTTGTTTGTGGATGGACGACAGTGGATGTCACCTGCTCTGAGAATGCCCTGAGGAGATTCACCAAGTTTGGATCCATGAAAAAGGCCTTCACCAAGATTAATGTTGACCGCAACACCATTGTGAGAACAGCTGTAATTGCTGAGCTACGGATCCCATTTCCGGATACCTTCAAGAAGCTGCTCCCAGGAAACAAAGACAATGAGAAGATCTCCCAGTTTGCAGAGTGCTGCAGGAAGGCTATAACAAAGGAGATGGCTGAAATGATCACAGCAAAAAAGTGGAAAACTCCTCCCAATAATGTACAAGTACACTTAGAGTTAGAACTGTTGAAACAACCTTTTTTTCCCCAAGTTTCTTTGTTAGGGTTTTTATGAGCATTTGTCAGTGTAAGAACACTTGATGACATCTTTATAACTAGTCCAATGTGTTACACTTTACTTGAGTCAAGAGGAAATATTAATGACTCAGTTAAAACATTAGACAGTGTAATACCACTTAATGACATCTTTATAACTGGGCCTACTTGTTACACTTTAGTTGAGGCAAGAAGAAATATTAATGACACAATTATAATGGTCTCATGACAGCAAAGTTAAGACTAACAACAAATGACAGGGTAATGTAATATTTTTAAAGCTTGATAATTAATACCTGTTATGACACATTTATGACAGGTTATGATTTCTTGGTTAATGCCAAGTTGTCATAACAAAGATATTTTAAACAATCTCAACTTTGCATTAAAAGTGTCATAATTTACCAAATGAAGACCCCTTCATGTTTATGACAGTATCATGTACACCCCTTCAAATAAAGTGTTACCCTGCAAAGTTATAACATACAAAGAGCTTATTATTTTTTTATTATTATTATTACATTTTTTTTGTTTTCCGTTTTGTTTTGTCCTGTTTGTTTGTTTGTTGAAAATGTAATAAATATATATATGAAAAAAAAAACATACAAAGAGTTGCAGTGAAACTGAGTGTTAAATAATGAAAAGTGTCTACTGCAGCCACCTCCTGTGCTTTTCATGTTGTGTTCTTCTTTTTTTCCTCTTTAATGTATATTTCCTGTGGTGAAAACAAAGCGCTGGAAAGTGCTGAAGAGGCCAACGATGAGTCCGGATCTAAATCCTATTGAACACCTGAGGAGAGATCTTAAAATTGCTGTTGGGAGAAGGCACCCTTCAAATATAATAGACCTGGAGCAGTTTGCAAAAGAAGAGTGGTCCAAAATTCCAGCTGAGAGGTGTATGAAATGTGCTGATGGTTATAGGAAGCGTTTGATTTCAGTTATTTTTTCCCAAAGGGTGTGCAACCAAATATTCAGTTGAGGGTGCCAGTAATTTTGTCCAGCCCATTTTTGGAGTTTAGCATGAAATTATATATAGATTTTGGCTTTTTTCCCTGTTTTTTTTGTTTGTTTGTTTGTTTTTCCAATACACACAAAGGAAATGAACATGTGCATAACAAAACGTGTGATAATTTTCTGGGAGAAATACTTAATTTTCTGGAAGATTTTCAGGGGTGCCAACATTTTTGGCCATGATTGTATGCTGCCAGCCTCCAGCAACTTGCTGCACTCTAATATGGACGTCTTTGCCTTTCTGCACTCCATCTTCTCCATAACACTCATGTTGGCCAAGGTGGTCAGTAGGAGAAAACTTATCTGTTACGATGATAAATCACAGAAACCCGTCTATTTGCTAATGGTAGCTCTGGCAGCTTGTTTAGTGCGCTAATCTCCCATCAGTCCTGTGAGAGCCGGAGGTTTATCCGTAAAGTGTATGCACAAACAGAAAAACACAGTTGGCCTCTCAGCTCGACCAGCTCTAGCGATTGTTAACGGAAGATCGACAAGCCATGAAATGGAGACACGCTACAGTTTCCAGTGGGATCGAAGGCAAACCTGCTTCCAGACACAGTAGCCACCTGCAGCCACAAGATGGCAGTGCTGTAATGGATGGATGAAAACAGGGAGACTCTTCATGAAGGCTGTTTGACATCAAAGGAGAGAGATCCTTTCACTTTGGTGCCTATCTTTAGATTTGACTAACCTTGTCCTCAGGGAATTCACTAGTCCTTCCATAACTTAATGTGAATTCTGATGAACACAAAGATCCCAAAACTGACCCTGAGCTCAGTTTTTTGATTTTTTGGAAGTAGTTCGGTCCAGTTAGTGCATTAATCTAACCCTGCTTCAGTACTTTGCCCACTCCAATCCAGACTCCATCCGCTTTGTTCCGCGCCTTTGACCCGCCCCCTTCCCGAAGGCAGCGCTGCGATTGGATGCTGGCTGCTTGTCAGGAAGAAAGAGCTGCTGTGTTGAGGCCGAAAGCTCAGACAGGCACAGGACATGCACGATTTTATTGGAATACCTTAAATGAAGGTCTTTGAAGTCTGTCGGGAACTCTGAGATTTTTAACCAGCCGAGCTTCAGCGGAGCAGCGACCGAGTGTCAGACGAGGCCGTCGGGGCTGTTTCTCCGACTGTGCGTCGCTGCCCGCTGCTCTCACTAATCCAAAGCCGCCGCTGTTTTAATGAGACTGAAGCTGCTGTGTGGCGCATACCGTGTGAGATTAAGTCTTTATTTAGCCTGAAGGAAACGGAACGGCTCATATGTTGGTGGTGGTAGCCGGGGCTAACAGCCGAGGCGGCCGGACCTGATAAACATCCCGATAAAATCCCAACTTCATGGCCCGAGTCAGCGGCGGACCGCGGGCTCGTTTTGCGGCAGAAGAACCGTTATGACCGAGCTGCAGGCGCAGATCTGCCCTTAAAATAGCGTTGGCATCGTTGCTGGGTACTGATTTGATCAGGGGGTCAGAAAAGAAGCAGCTGGAGGCTTTCTGCATCAGGTGAGTGAGACATTATTCACCAATGACTCGCACGGCGACCCCAACCACCCGCATATTCCTGGCACGATCTGTTTCACTTGTTATAATAACCTTTACAGTCCTTGTGCTTAAATGGCTGTAAGCGCTTGTTTTCTTTACGGTGATCAGGAGTGTGGAAGCAGCAGCAGCAGCTCTGCTCTGCCGGCCACAGCGTACAGAACCAGGGCGACGCGGTGCTTTAGTTTTCCTCCACATCCATCTTAAAGATCGGAGGGGGAGGATGAACAGCACCTGGTTCTGTCGCCTCTCCTCAGAGGCGTGTTTAATTCTCCTGAAACCCGGCGAAACAACGCGAACACCCTCCCCTTTGTCGTCCTTTCAACTATGCTAATTCTCGCCCCTTTCCGGTTCTCGGGGGTGCTGGAGTGACACACGGAGCTGCCGCGGCTCAGCGGCAACAGTTGCTCGCAGGATGATGGTTACGGTGTGATGGGAGACTAGAGTTCAGCGACTTGGCAGTGCGTTGGTTGTGCGTTGCAGCTACAAATCGCCCGTCTACCTGCAGAGAGCGTTTGTTGTCAGATGGGGGCAGTGTCAGAAATGTGCAGCACAGCAGAAGTCTCCACTGCAGCCTCTGCCTGCGCTCCTCACGCTCTATTTATTTAGTTTTTAACACCTTTAATGGGGTTGTTCCTGTTTCTGCCGCTCCCGGTGAACTTTGCTGTTCCGGCCCAGCCGTCAGCTCATCGGCATTCCCGCACGGTGTCATCCAGGTTGAGCAGCACGCAGCTGGGATTTTGGGGGACTGCACAGGAGCACATGTGTGTTGCTGAAAAAGCACAAACGACCTGACAGCAGCAGCATACATGAAGCTGTTTCTGCGGAGCAGGAAGCAGCACAAACTGAGATCCTTTAGCTTTCATTCGTTTAGTTTAGTTTTTATTATTAAAAAAAAACAAATGGTCTAAAACCAACATACTTTAGCGTTTAGTGGACTTTATTTGTCCCATATTTGGGATTTTTTTTCTTTCAGCAGTTGGAATGATGGTGAAATAATAATGTAATAATAATATCTAACACACAGAGATGTTGTATTAATCATGTTTTTATGTCAGCCAGGTTTTTAGATAAGATAAGGTTTATTTGTCACATGCACAGTTATATACAGTACAGTGCACAGTGAGATGTATTTTGTACCTGCAGCTGATAATAAGTAGTAAAAATATATACAAAAAGGTTTGGTGAATGTACAGCATACAAGCTGTGAAAGACTCTGCTTTTCTCTGTCACATTGCATTTTTAATAAAGTCTGCTGGGTTTTGAATAGCTTATGTAACATAACGAGGAGACCTTTGTCAGAGGGAATGGGGAAAATTCAGTAGGAGCAAAGCTGGAGGTGCGTGGTTTTCCTGGGACAGTTTCTGTCCTGGTTGTGTTGAGTTGGCTGCAGGACGTTACTCCCAGCTCCGTCATAGAGCAGCAGCTGATTATGACTGTATACTAATGACATAATGACACACACATGAAGGTCCTAGAACAGGGCCACAGTCAATTATTTTCAGTATTGACACTTTCTGTCAGTAATAGTGGGATAAACAAAACATAAGAAAATGAGGGAACAATTCCAGCATATATGATCAGCATGAAAGCACTGTCACCACACCTCAGATCTAAGAACATCGTTTAAGGCATGTTTAAATCATTACAAGTTAGAGAAACGCATCATGGTCAAATTTGTAACTGTGTCATTCACTGTGTTGTTTTCTTATTTTTTTGGCCTTTTTGTGGCTTTATTTGATCGTGTTTGCAGTGGAGAGACAGGAAGGCAGGAGGAGGGATGGGGGAAGACACAGTAAATGGCGACTAGGTCAGGACTCGAACCTGCGCCGCCACGCAGCATATGTGGTCAACCGCTGAGCTACCCTGGCCCCGATGTTGTTTTCTTATTTAATAATTCAAAGGTAAATGTTTCATTTTAGAAAGCTCACGGCCTCGATCCATGTGACATACATGAAAAACGTGCATATCTGAGAGATGGCTGTGACTCTGATTGTTTTCATAGGCTCTGATGTGTAAAGTGATACTGATTACTTCCTCTGCTGCCCACACCAAGCTTACCTGGACAAAGTCTGGTTAGTGAATTCACCTTTGAGGATTGGGGATTTAGATGTTTACAGCCAATGAGTCAAAAAGCTTTAGACAATCAGACAACAGTCAATAACACCCTGAATGCATAATGTTTCAGTATTATGCCTGTTTGTCTTCATTAATGAACGTGGGGCCTGTCCTCAGGGGGAAGTATGGTGGAACAGCAAACAAGCCTGTTCTGTCCACTGCTTCATTGATTTCCTTGTTCAGGCCCTAAACAGCCACATCTGAGGCAATGCACTCATCACAGTGTAATCACTGCAGATACTCTGGAAGTTAATGCTCATTCACTGGAGATAAGCTCAGACTCTGCACTATGAGCGCTTGAGCTTAAAGGAGAACATCCTGACATTCAGAGACGTACCAGGCAGCATGCAGACGTGTGCTTGGGTCTCTTCACTGTTGGGTGGAAAATGAACATAAAGACTTAACCAGTAATTGTCTTTCCTCATCTGTTGTCCTTCGTACTGTACGCTGTATTCAGCACTGTTACACAGAAGAAATTATGTAAACTCAAACTGTATGAGCACATTCCTGTAGGACCCTCATTTTAAACGAGAGGTGCTGGGAGGGGACAGTGCAGCCTGTCGGCCTGTTGGCCCTGCATTCTGATTATCTACACGTTAAACTGACCGGAAAACATTCAATGAATAAACACAAGGCATTCATTTATTCATGTGCTGATACTTTCATATTAAGACTGGAGTTTGGAAACCATTCATTATGTCCATGTGGACGATCACACCGTATATGACTGTTTACAGTAAATCATACAGGTTCATCCTCTTAAATCAGATTTCAGTTTAGTTTCAGTGTTGGTTTGTGAGCTGACATGTTGGGTTTCTACACCATATCAATACACCTGTTTGGTAATCAATAACATTTACTCTTATTAATGGTAGTAAAGCTGCTTTTTAAAATCACACTGCTTCACAGAGGAGATGGACTCCATTGGTTTGAGCTAATATATGGATTACCGTATTTTTCGGAGCATAAGGCGCACCGCATTATAAGGCGCACTATCAATGAACGGGTCTATTTTCACACAGAAGGCGCATAATAAAAACACATGTAGAGTGAAGCAAAAGCGTCAGGTAAGTCGAACTTTATTCAACTCATTCACGATAACTCAGAATATTGTTCAGTTGTAACAAATACAGAAAAATACCCTCACATTTT